>PVJC01000924.1:0-105989 GCA_004026665.1 Murina feae | reverse complement strand
CAGGCAGTTGCAACAGAACCCTTAGGTTTGCTCAAGTTCCGTGGCTGTTGGCCTCCATCTTGGCTGGGTTAATTTGCATACAGCCGCTCTGATTGGCTGTTGGCCTCCATCTTGGCTGGGTTAATTTGCATACAGCCACTCTGATTGGCTGGTGGTGATGGTCACATTTGCATGTTTCGCTTTTATTATAGAAGATTCTGTTGTACATATGTACCAGCACCTTTTCAATGCATTTTCTATTAATGGGAACTTGAGTTGCTTCTATATTTTGGCTGTTGTAAATAATTCTGTAGTGAACATAGGGGTGCATATATTCTTTCAAATTAGTGTTTTGGGTTTCTTCAGATATATACTCAGAAGTAGAATCACTGGATCATATGGCAGTTCTGTTTTTAATTAAAAAAACAACACACACCTCCATACTGTTTTCCATAGTGGCTGCACCAGACTGCATTCCACCAGCGGGGCACAGCAGTTCCCTTTGCTCCACATCCTTGCCAGCACCTGTTTGTGTTTCCTGATGGCAGCCATTCTGCCAGGTGTGAGTTGGTACCTCATTGTGGTCTTAATTTGCATCTCTCTGATGATCAGTGACACTGAGCATCTTTTCATGTGTCTCTTGGCCATCTCTATATCCTCTTTGCAGAAGTGTCTATTTAGGTCCTCTACCCACTTTTCAATTAACTTTTCTTGTGTTGAGTTGTTTATAAATTTTGGATGTTAACCCCTTATAGTATTTGTTATTCACAAATATCTTCACCTAATACGTGGGCTGTCTTTTTCTTTTGTTGCACAGTTCACTTTGCTGTACAAAAACTCTTTAGTTTGATATAGTCCCATGTGTTTATTTTTATCCTTTGTTTCCCTTGCCCAAGAAGATATGTCATAAAAATATTACTAAAAGAAATGTCAGAGATTTTACAGCCTAGGTTTTCTTCAAGGAGTTTTATGGTTTCAAGACTTACATTTAAGTATTTTGAATTTCTTTTTGTGTATGATGTAAGAAGGTGGTCTGCTTTCATTTTTTGAAATGTATCTGTCTCATTTCCCCAAAACCATTTTTTGAAGGGACTGTTTTTACTCCATTGTAGGTTCTTGCAGTATTGATTTATTTTTAGATTCCCTATTTTGTTCCACTGACCTATGAGTATGTTTTTAATCCAGTACCATGCTGTTTTGATTACTATAGGCTTGTAGTATTGTTTGATATCAGGTAGCATGATATCTCCAACTTTGTTTTTCTTTCTCAAGATTGCTGTGGCTATTTGGGGTCTTTCTAGTTTCATATAAAGTTTTGGATTACTTGTTCTAGTTCTGTGAAAAATGCCATTGGTATTTTGATAGGAATTGCATTGAATCTATAGATTGCTTTGGGTGGTATGGACATTTTAATGATATTAATTTTTCTAATCCATGAACATGGTATGTTTCCATTTATTTGTACCTTGTTCAATTTATTGTTTTTAATGGCATAATTTTTCAAAAACATGTTTTAAACCTTCTTGGTTAGATTTATTTCTAAGTATTTTATTTTTTATGCAGTCATAAATGGGATTGTTTCCTTAGTTTCTCTCTTTAATAGCTTATTATTGGTGTATAAAAATGCAACTGATTTATGAACACTTATTTTTATCCTGCTATTTTACTAAATTCATTGATCATTTCTAGTTATTGTATTCTTCAGTCCTGACTGCTTCTTTTTTTGTGGTTTCTATATACTTTTTTATGCTGTTGAAGTTCTAAGCTCCTTGAGCACCCTTACAAACATTGTTTGAACTCTGTATCTGGTAGATTGCTTACCTTCATTTCATTTATTTCTTCTGTTCTTTTATTTGGGGCAATTTTTTATCTCCTCATTTGGCTGCAGCTCTGTATTTGTTACTGCCCATTAGGTAGATCTGCTGTGTCTCCCAGCCTTGGCATGGTGGCCTTATGTAGTAGGTATTCTGTGGGCTCAGTGATGCCATCTCCTTGATTACCCGAGCTGTGTACTTAGTGGTGTCCCATGTGTGGGTTCTGTGATCTTCCTGTAGTTGAATCTGGACTGCTGTTGTCCCATTTCTGGGTGGGACTGACCCTCAGGCTGACTGACTCTGTGGACTGATCTTGACCACAGTATACAAACTAATGTGTGGGAGTTCACTCCAGGAAGTGGAATTCACCCTATCAAGGTCTAGTGCCTCCCTCTTGGTGGACCGCTTTGGGAGCTAACTGGGTGGTAATCTGATGCAGTCTGAAGCCAACCACTGGGTGTGTTGTTTTTGCGGCCTCCAGGGAATGACTTCAGTGTAAGTCAACATCAGTCACTGCCTATGATTGGCCCTGGACACTTGTTTAGAGCTATAAAGTGATCCCTGGTTGATACCTGCATGGGCTGGACCCAGGTGCAAATGGGTGGCCAAGCAAGACTGCTGCCATCAGTACCAGTCCTGGGGAAGATCAGCAAAAGGACCAAGGTACTCTGGGCTCTACCACCTTCCAGCTACTGTTAACTTCAGCCACTGAAAGGGCCATTGGCAGTATGTGCATTACATGAGATAGGTTCTCAGTGAGTTACCAGGTAGTCACCAGGGTGTTTAGCAGATTAATTCAGATTCAAATGTGGTGCCATGCAGCAAAAGGCTCAGGGTACACCAAGGTTAGCTGCCACTTGCCTGGATCTACATACCTTGGCAATAGGGCAGGGTCTTCGGGAGTTGTCAGGATGGAATCAGCAGATTTCATTAATCTAAAACATATTAAGATTTGGCCATGTGGAGGGAGAGCTCTCTCTGCACAGGAATGATGACAATTGTCACACTCATGGAGGAAAAGGACCCTCACCCCAAAGCCACACAACTCAGGCTCTTCCTCTGTGTCTCCAGCACCACTTGGGTTTGCCCAGGCTTCCTCGAGAGTTTCTCACAGAAGACTGCAATGTGGGCCCAGTTGGCCACCACCAGGAGAGCCTTCCATAGGGTGTGAGCTTGCAGGCAGGGCCTCTGGGAGCCAGTGGGATGGAGCAAGTTAAACTCCCCAGGCTGAGGCTGGAGGAGGGAAGGGGGGGTCCAACACAGGATGTGGCACAGGTCAGGAATGTGAGTAAAACTCCCCCTAAAGCCATACAACTCAGGCTCTTGCTGTGTGTGTCTGGCACCCCTGAATTTGCCTGGATTCCTTGAGACTTTTTTCGATCCTGGAAAATGTAAACAGTCCAAATTGTTCACCATTCCTTTTCCTGGGCATTCCAAGGCACAGCTGCATCCACATGGAGGCTGCAATTCTGAGGATGAAGAGCAGCTGACCAGTTCTCTGTGTGGGACAGTTTCTGGGTTCTCGTTTTCTCTTTCACCTTCTTCCAGTGCTGCTCTGCCATGGGTCTGCATCGTCTCACCAGCCCCTCTGATGTGTCTGTAGTGAGAGGGTGGTCCGAGCTTCTCCAGGAGTGCCCTGGCCAGCACAGCATCCCTGGAGATCTGCCCAGGTACACAGGCTTGGGCTCCACCCACATCCGCTGAATCAGAAACTCTGGGCAGGACCCGGTGCTCAGTGTTGTCTCAAGTGCTTCAGGATGCCGATGCTCACGCGAGAATTGCTGTTCAGTGAGGGACAGGTAGGCAGGTAGGGGCCCTGGCCCCTGGAGAGAGCAGGAAGTCTCCACATGCCCAAGCCCCGCTCCCGCACCCTGCAACCTGCTGTGGGGCCTTTCCTCCCTCCTCCCTGGAATGGACTCAACTCCAGCACTGCAGCATCGCTTGCCCTGAGTGGTTTGGTTTGTTCTCCCTTCTACCCCCAGTGCCGAGAACCATGAGCCACAAAGAAGTGCTCAATGGATATTAGTGGAGTGATGGGGCAGGCAGTCTGCAGAGGGCACCCTTCACAGGTGCCCCACGGGCGCAGATGCAGCGTGACACATGGTCTTGCAGAGGTCTGCACTTGGAGAAGCATGCTGAGCAGCACACGTGAGCAAGGCACAGCAGCTCAACGCCCAGGCCCACTGTGGATTGTGAGGTGGTGCCACGCTTGTGGAATCAGGGGCTCACAGGAGGCCACGTGGATGCCTCCAAAGCACTCTCCCTTACGCTGCAGCATGAAGGTGAGGAGTGGTCTCCCCATGGCCCCAGTGGTCAGAGGAGAGCAGTGATGTCTGCTCTCCAGGGTGTCTGACCATGGACTCCCACTGCATCTGCACTGGCCACTCTGTAGGCAACGTTGGGTGACAATTCTGTGAAGCTGTGGTGCTCATTTCCTTCAAGTTATCACACATCCTGGTGATAGATCTGCCAGGGGCCTAAGGCAAATGCCTGGATTCAAATCTCTGCTCTAACTCACTGTGTGCCATGGGCAGTCTGGGCCTTAGTGCCTCATAGTACAGAGTCCTGGTCCAGTTAGCTGGCCCTATATGCACTCACAGTCCCTCCCTGAGCTTCCCTTAGGAACCCTGTGTGTCCCCAGTCACTCTTGCTGTTCAATCCCCCCTACAGGGATGTACTCATATGAGCAGGCACTCCCACGCCCCACCCCTACACTCACATTGACAAGGCTCTGAGTTGCTGGGGATCAGAATCTCCTCTGAACCACCAACAGAGCCCAGGGAATGTGTACTAAATGGTGTATGAGAATGCCCTTTGCCAACAGTCAATTTCTATACAAATTCAATGCTATCAAATATCCAGCCAAGGGCAGTACAACAACCAGCATGGTCCTGCCTTTGAGTTCCTTCTGGCAGTGGGTTTTTCCTGTGATAAAAAAGTCTTCAAAAGGATGGGACAGAGTGTCCCACTGGGCTGGCCTGGCAGTGCAGGGCCCTTGCCCTGGAGGAGCGACTCTGCCCACTTTGGCAGGGCCATCTAGCCCATTTTTCTGCCCTTTGAGAGACCAGATGAAGAGGCACCCCTCCCCATGGGCAGTTCCCGGGCTGAGAGGGGCATAAGAGGCAGGCAACTCCAGTGCTGAGGGCAAACACCAGTGATGGTATCGTTGATTGTGTTTTGGTCAAGCTTTTATTTCTAAATACTTTGGGGTCACAGTGCTTCCAGCAAGCAGCCTTCCCAATCCAGGTCGCCATCTTAAAGACAATGCCTGACTTAATGAAGATTGATGGCCCATTGAAATGCCCTGGGCCCTTCCCAACAGTGGGGAGAGACTGTGAGAACCTGGCGGTGCCATCGGGCCACTCACTGGAACCACCACAGACATAGACACAGGCCACACCTGGCTGCCCTCCTGCTGCCGCTCTAAGCTGGTTAGAAATAACCCTGGCGGGCTGTTTCCTAACCCTGCTGCCACACACCCTAGACACTCAAATGCAAATGTGGCTGGGACAGGCCCCTGCTTGGTGACTTTTTATTTGTTTTTTATTGTTGACAGTATTACAGATGTCCCGTTGTTTTCCCCTTTCCCGACTCCCCCCTCGCCCCCCATTCCTTCACCACTCATCTGAGTCCATGGCTATGCATATATGTGTATGTGATCTGTTATTTGGTTAATAGCTTTCCGCCCCCACCCATTCCTTTTGAGATCTGTCAGTCTGCTCCATGCATCCATGTTTCTGGACCTATTTGGGGATAAAAATTGCTGCTGACACACAGAGCTTATCTTACTCTTCTTCCTCGTTCCTGCTTCTCCTCCTCAGGCATTTCAGCAACTCCGAGCTGAACCTGGTTCCAGGCCTTGCCCTCCTGTCCCCTGCGTGGGACCCACACTTGTGGTGTCCATGTGTCTGCAGACGGCCTGTAAGCCCCCCACGCAGCCACTCTCTTTTCTTCAGCCTCTCCTGACCCAGCAGCCATGCCCTCACTCCACTGCAAGCTGTGCATCTGTCCCTTCCTTGGTCTCTTCATTTTGTGCTTCCATTGTCCTTTTCTCAAATCCCACTAATCCCTTTTTTCCCCTAATTACCAAAATGCTATGTGTTTATATAAAATAGAAAGTATAGAAACAAGATTTTAAGAAGGTCACAGCCTGTAACAGCTGAAAGGGTTAACTGAGAACATAAGGCTCCCTGGAACCTTTCAATAGCTACCTCAGTGGGTGTGCATGCCAGTCATTCTGTGTGTTTACAACTCTCTCCCAGGCAAGGGTGCTCCTGTAGAGGGTGTGCTGCCTCTGACCCTCTGGTGCCATGTCAGGGTGCAAAGCTAAGGAGCAGATATGAGGACCCTCCCTGCCTCACTGTCAGAGTCACATTCAAAGCCAAAAGCCTTGGTTTCTCAGTCCCAGATGCTTATGTGTCTTTTTCCTGCAGCCCCACCTCCTGCTGCAGGAAAGGGCTACAGGAGATTAATTTCAGAACACATTGCGAGCCTTCTAACAGCAAATGGTGAACTAGGAGAAACAGAGTGAGGATTTGATTTTAAAGCCGAGGCTCAGGGAGGTGAGTAATTCCAGGCCTCTGAACGAGTCAGGGGCAGCAGAGCTGAGCTGCATGCCAAGAGCCAGGCAGGACCACCATGAGCCCTGGGCTTCCTAAGACTGGAAGGCTGAGCTGAGATGAAATCTCAGGGCATTCTGGTGCCTAAGCTCGTGCTCTGCCCACCAATCCATACTGCTCTCCAGCAATGAACAGGAACCAGACCCTTCTTATGGGACTCAGCATCCAGCACAGATCTGATGGTAGACAGACCACTGCTAATCGGGATGACTCATGCAATGGTGGCCCCGTGAGAGGACCATCAGCTTCTGGGTGGTGGGTCTACAAGTGCGTTAGGTAGTCTTAGCTTGCCCTCAATGTGTTTTCCACACATTCCGTGGTCCTTCTGGATTTTCTAGACCAGGTGGTCATTAACCTTGAACATAATGGACCCTTGTCTTGGCGGGATGTCGAAAGTTGACTTGATCTAAAGTAGAATTTACTTAGTCATCAGGGCTTTGTTTTAAAATAACAGATGGAAAATAACAGATCATTCTTTAAAACATTAGCCAAGTAATAGCATGTGACCACTTGACCTATGTCTTACCAAGCTGCATGGAAATAGTCCGCCTGGTTCCATCGCTCTACAATGTGAATAGTTTCTAAGTGATGCATGACCAGCTCAGAGGGAGCATTGCCTGAGCCACTGAGGGAGAAGCCAGTAGAACCTGTTTGCAGTAATGGATCTTAAGAATTGACTTGAGTGTCATCCCAAACTTCTCAAATTGTCCACATGCCTCCATAATCCCAGTGCTCACAGCCCACTTTCCTGAGGACTTCCCCCATCTGCTTACGTCATCTTTGATTCCTCATTTCCTTCCCCCCTTAACAGTTCCACTGGGAGGGAAATGAGAGTAAGGGAAAGTCAGCCAAAGGACCTTCTGCCTGGGGAACATTTGCTGATGCTTCAAGTGCTCAGAGACCTGCAACTCCCAAATGGACCATGCCAAGCTCTTTCCCCTTAATTTCGGAGGCCCATGGTGCAGTTTAAGGAATATCTGCTCCATGTGTTTCTGATCTCTCTCCATGCAGCTCATCCAAATGTTGGATTTTAAGAGTCTGTAGATATGCACAATGCTTTTGGATTTAACTTTACAAGCCTTCTGTACTTTCATTTCTATTGAGGGAGGAAGTCGAGTTTTGCCAAGAGCAAATAAGCTGGCTTCTCAGAAGGTTCATGTTGGGTCTGTAACATGAAAGCCATAAGACTTGCATGGAAGCTCAGCTTTAGAGAAAGTGCTGAGATGCAGAGAGGAACTTCTCCTCTGAGGGTTGAAGCCTTTACACCTTTAGCCTCTGTGTGCGTTATGCTCACTCACTCCAGCTCCTCTGGGTGCTTAGCAGTGTTAAGATAGAGCCTAACATGGCCAAGAGGATCTGAACAGTCAGGGGTGATCTTTGGGGGTGGTTGAAATGAAACTTTGGCAGAGAATTGATGACTTTACCTTCTAGTTTTAAAGTATTGAAAAGAGAAGTGCAATAATCCCCAAACTAATAGGCTGAATCAATCCTCACACTGTCAACACATAATTTTCATAGTTATTGAGGTTCAGGGCAGAGAAACATGACTGAGGATCTAAATCAGCTCTTTCCAAATTACTATTAGTAGCCAGGACTAAGAATGGAAGGGAACATGGTCTTTCTGGAGAGCCATGCTCTAGAAAGGGAAAGAAAGAGGGCGCTTAGGCCCCACCAGGTAAAGCAAGCTGCACAGCCCTTCCAGAACATCTCAGGAACAGTATGGAATGTGCTACTTGGGGTGTGTCCAGACCTGCCACTTGACTGTGTAACTGACACACGGTATTCATACAGAGAAACTCATGCATTGGTAAGGAAGGCACAGGCACATTACTAGAAACTGCTCTCACTTCCACCAAGGCCACAGGGCTTGGAGGACAGAAGCAGAGATTAGTGAAAAGCTGGAGGTCTTAGAGCCAGATGAATCTGGGTTTGCATTCTGCAATCTACTACTGATAGCCACATCGCCCTGCCACATTTTTCACCTCAGTTTCTTCTTCCATAAAATGGGTATGATAATATTAACCTATTGGGATAATTGGGAGAAAACACACAAAGTGCTTAATAAACAATAATAATATGTGAAGATGGTGACAGAGCTGCCATTGATGGGTGAGTAGGGTTCTATGGTACCGTGAGATGGATGTTAGCACATTTGAAAGTAGTAAAGATAGGTCTTCAGAGCTCACATAGTAGAGCCATGCAGAGCAGAGATAGAGTTCAGATATGAGGGTCTAAGGCCTTCAGACCTAGGCAAAGTCTCAGCTCCGTGTCCTGGGGAAAGTGGTGGAACCTCTCTGGGCCTCAGCTTTTTTATCTAGAGAAAAGAAGCTAAAGAAGTCTAGGTGTCCCAGACTGTCCTAAGGATTAATGAGAGAAAAAGTAGGTAGAACTCTTGACTGGGGCCATATAGCCACTGCCCCTGGGTCAGATAAAGAAGTAAGGGGTCTCCGGTAAGAGAAAATAGTGGTGGGAATGTTGAGGGACTGGGCTGGGCTAGGCATGCAGGCCCTGATTGAGTGTACCCACTGTGTGAGACAAACAGAGCAGGCCAGCCACGGGCACAGGGATGGAACCTCTGGACGGTTAGTACCTATAATTTTATATGTGACATTATCATAGGAAGTTCCTCAGCCAAGGATGGAAATCTTCACTGGCAGCCCTAAGTCAGACGGGTTGGAGAATATTGGATTAAACCATGTATTGGAGAGTGGATGCCTCTCAGTCACACCATGGTCTTGGGCGAGTCACTTCCCTCCTGAGTCTTAGTTTCCTGTCTGCAAGAGTGTCAGGGAAGGAGAAACCAAGATGGCAGCATAGGTAATCACCTATACTTGCTGCCTCTCACAACCACGTTACTATTACACCTAAATGGCAGAAAAACTACCACCCAGAACCACGGGAAAACTGGCTGAGTGGAAATTCTACAACTAGAGAGGTGAAGAAAGTACATCGAGACCAGTGAAAGGTGCAGAGGCGCGGAAAGTGCTGGCACCTGGATGTGCTGGTCTTTAAACCAGGAGGGAGATACAAGCTCCTGCTTGCTCTGAATTCCAGTTACAGGCGAGACTCTGGGAGACCCAGACACATACAGGGAGAAACTGGACTGTCTGGCATCGGGACAGGAACGTGAGGGCAGCTTACTCTTAGAGATGCTCACAGCAATCATTGTTCCTGCACGGGTGCACAGGTTCATGGGATGTGGAGAACCAGGGACTTCTCTGGTTCAGGGAAGCCATTGCTGTTTGCTTTGCCCTGGTGATTCCCAGAGACCTGGCCCTACCCAATTTACAACCCCACCCAAGCTGTGCACGTTGGCTTTTGCATATGAATGGCCTGTCCTTTTGCTTAAAACAAACTACAGATGGGTCAGAGAGCCCCAGAGATTCCAAAAGAAGGCCCACTAACTGGCAGCAGCAGTGGCCTTGCTTCACAGCTGGGCCTCATCTGGGCACTTCCAAACCTCATACAAGGAGGAGGAATCTGCAGATGTCTCTGTAGCTCCTGCTGGGCTGCCCCAGATAGTGGCTGACCTTGTACCTCCTTGGAGATGATAAGGGATTACAACTCTTCACATCCATAAAAGACACACTCAAGGGGCAGACTCAGTGAGCACCAAAACCCTACTGAAGTAAGTTCTGCCCCAGAAAGGTGTCTCCTACACAACAGATCTTCCAGTGTAGACATAGCTGATCCTCGCAGCCAATTGGCCTGGAGGTCAATTCCTCCCAGTGATACCAAGAGCAATCAAAGATTAACTACAACAAGACTATGCAAACATCTCACAAAGGGGTGCACCAAGAGCATCTACCTTAGGTGACTGAGGAGGCTGAGCCACTGAGCCCTATAGAACACCAACCACACAAGGCCACTCTATCAACTCAAGGAGACTTAGCAGCTACCCAGAACATAGAAACAAACACAGGGAAGCAGCCAAAATGTGGAAAAAAGAAGCAAGTCACAAATGAAAGAAATGGATGAAAACAAAATACTGGGTATAGAGTTCAAAACCACGGTTATAAGGTTACTAAAGAATCTTCTAGAAACCTTTGAGAAATTTAGTGAGACCCTCAAGGATATGAAAAAGGACCAGTCAGAAATTAAGCAAACACTGATTGAAATAAATAATAACATACAGAGATCCAACAGCAGATGAGAGGATTCCAAGAATCAGGTCAAAGATTTGGAATATGAAGAAGCAAAAACACCCAACAGGAAAAGAAAAAAGAATCCAAAAAGTTGAAGATAGTGTAGAGAGCCTCTGGGACAATTTCAAGCATACCAACATCAGAATTATGGGGTGCCAGAAGAAGAAAGAGAGCAAGATATTGAAAACATATTTGAAGAAATATTGACCGGACACTTCCCCTACCTGGCAAAAGAAATAGACTTACAAGTTCAGGAAGTGCAGAGAAATCCAGACAAGAGGAATCTAAAGAGGACCACACCAAGACACATCATAATTAAAATGCCAAGGGCAAGAGACAGAGAGAGAATCTTAAAAGCTGCAACAGAAAAGTAGTTAGTTACCTTTAAGGGAGCACCCATACGACTGTCAGCTGATTTTTCAACAGAAACCATGCAGGCCAGAAGGGAGTGGCAAGAAATATTCAAAGTGATGAATGGCAAGAACCTACAACCAAGATTACTCTACCCAGCAAAGCTATCATTCAGAATTGAAGGTCAGACAATGAGTTTCACAGACAAGAAAAAGCTAAAGGAGTTCATCACCATCAAACCAGTACTATATGAAATGCTAAAAGGTATTCTTTAAGAAGAGGAAGAAAAAGGTAAAGATAAAAATTATAAACAATAGTGACAACAAATACATATCTATCAACAAGTGAATCTAAAAATCCAGTGAATAAAAAATCTGAAGAACAGAATAAACTGGTGAATATAATAGAATCAGGGGTATAGAAAAGGAGTGGACTGACAATTCTTGGGGGGAAAGGGAAGGTGGGGGTACAGGAAGAGACTGAAAAAAAATCTTACAGTTATGGATGAGGACAATGGGGGGTAAGAGCATGGGGTGGGGTGGGAACTGGGTGAAGGGGAGGTATGGAGGGGGGAGAGGAACAACTGTAATAATCTGAACAATAAAGATTTATTTAAAACAAAAAGAGTGCCAGGGAAGATGAAAGGAGAATACAGTCATCAGCACTGGTGCATGGCAGGATTTGTCATTGCTTTTGTCTTTATTCCCCGCCTTAAAAAAAGTCCAGCTGGATCAATTTTTCCTGGCTGCTTGTGCAGGCTTTTCTTAGTGTTAGTGACCAAATATACAGAGAACAGATGGGTGCAGATGAGACCAGTCAGAAGGCTGCCTCTTCAAATAGCCCGAAGAGCCCGAGGTGAAAAGGCGAAGCTGGTCTTGTGCAGGGCAGTTGCTCTATTCCCAGGAAATAGAAATGCGCATGGCTGTGAGGGCTTTTCCCTTTCCCAGCAGGGCCCTCCATGGAGGCTGGGGAGGCCCACTTCCGCTAGGGCTGCTGGCTATTGGCTCCAGGAAGGCTGCTCTCCCATCTCTGGGTGTTTTGATTCTGGAGGCCCTGCCAACCGCTAACACAGCCCCTATTCACTGTCGTCTCCGAAGAGGAACAGCATTTCGCTATGGCACGCACCAGGCTCACAGAAATTAGGTTTACAAAGAGTTATTTTCCTGAGGACAGATTTTTTTTAAATTTCCATTTCCTTCTCTCTTGCTCATGCCCAACCCCCATATCCTTACGATTGGACCAGGAAGCTCTGTGGCCAAGCTTTCCTTGGAGCGTGTGAAACAAGATCAACAAATACCTGTGCCGAGCTGGCCGCCCGGCGCCTCTCTGTGCTCTGGAGCAGGGCCTGGTGTGTGGCTGGAGCCTGGCTCGGGGGGCTCCGCCACTCAGTCTGTGAGTGTGCGCAGCCACCAGGACTCCACACCAGGGAGGCCAGATTGTTTCCTGGCAAATGCACCTGGAGGCCACCCTCCCTGAAGTGCTGCCAGTCTCAGGGGTGGGGACAAGGAAGGGTCCCCTTAGTCTGGACAAATCTGCAGGCCATGTGGTCCTCAGCATGATTTTAGAGGGTTCACAAGAGGCTCCAGGTGCAGCCACACACGCGAGCTCTTAAGACCCAGCATAATCCCTTTCAGTAACGTAGAGTGGTCTCTGCTCCCTGCCTCCCCTCCTCAGAGTCTACTCCCACTGTTCCTGCAGAGCTGCTTCAGTGACTGCCATCAGCGAGGCCCAGCGCTAGAAGCTGTGTCTTCATCTGACTTTCTCATCATTGTTTGTCAGTGATCACTCCATCCTTCATAAACAGCTTCCTCTCCTTGTGGGTTGCTGTCCTTCATCACCTGTCTGGCCTCCTCTTCTTCCTGGCCCATTAATGTGGGGCACCAAGTGCTCAGGCACCTATGGACCACTCCCCTCCTAGGTAATCACACCCAGGACTGTCGCTTCGAATACTACTGATGCGACGTGCACCCCTACGCTGATCATTTCAGCTCCAACCTTTGCAGCCTGGCTAGTTCAAATCCCCATTCGAATATTTGTCTAATATATCCAAAACTCAATGTGTCTAAGACACAACTGTGATCCATCAACTCTGCTCTGCCATAAAACATACCCCAGCCCTAGCTGATCTGGCTCAATGGATAGAGTGTTGGCCTGCGGACTGAAGGGTCCCAGGTTTGATTCCGGCCAAAGGGACATGCCCATGTTGAGGGCTCGATCCCCAGTTGGGGACATGTGGGAGGCAGCTGATCAATGATTCATCATTGATGTTTCTCTCTCTCTCTCTCTCTCTCTCTCTCTCTCCTTTCCTCTAAAAAAAAATACCCCTGCTTAAAATACACATTCCATCTCTATTGTCTTTCTTTGCTTTATTTTCTTTCTATAATTATATTTATTTTTCATTTATTCACTTCTTAGTTTGTGCTATAAGCTCTGTAAGAAAAGACACGTTGTTGATCTTATAATTAATGTTATGATCTTAGTCCCACAGACCATCCACTCAGTCACTCAATAAATATTTAAAAAATGAGTGAATAAAATGACAATGGATTTTGCAATGTGAATGTTATTCTCTATTTCATAAATGAATGAATATAATAACAATGGGTCTTGTGATGTGAATGTTATTCTCTTTCCAATTCTCTCTCAATGCATAAAATTGTGTCTGTAACACTGTTCTAACATATGATAACACATGATAATTTCCCTTTTAACAAAGAGAATCATTTCAGTGAGAAACTTGGAAAAAGAGTATCCTGCTAGAATTTAATAAACTTGTTTTATTTCCATTCCATTTAGTTCCTTTCCATTTATGGTTGATATTAATAACTCTATATTTATAATTGTGACATAAAGTTTCCTTTTCTATTTTACTTACTAGTCAGTATGCGCGAATCAATTTAAATAAAGTATTAAGTAAATTATAGAAGATTGGACATTGCAACTGGCTCACAAGGTAGGAACTGTGTCAACACGCAGCCACAGTGCCCCAGGGCTGAATTCAGAGCCTCAGGGAAGGGAAGTGAGGCAGGGAAGTTGGGGAGAGACCAGCTCCAAAGACAGCGTTTTCCCACCAGGAGATCCTGGACAAGGACTGTTCCTACCAACTTCAGGGTGCATGTGGGAGCCCAACCTCCTGTCTGAGCACAATGGGGGGGAGTTTTCATGGCTGAAGTTGAATGGCCTGTGGGACCTTCCGGGCAGATTCTGGGAAGGAGGGAAGGAAAGAGGAAGAGAAAGAAGTGTGTGGGAGGAAGTGGGGACTATGTGCGGCTTACCATTTATCACACCTTGTAAATTACCTCAACTAATCTACTCTGTTTGGTATCACATAGACACAAAGGCACAATCACCTAATTGCTTCATTGTCTGCTCTTGGTTCCTTGTTGGGCTGGAGGCCAGGTGTGGTCCCTGCTGGTACCAGGCCTCTGTGCAGGCTGCTCTCGGGGCCTGGAGGCCGCGGGAGGGCAGTGCTTGGCCCACCTCCTGCCTCAGGGTGGCCCTAGAACCTCATGGATGCTCAAAAGTCTTTGCTGAATAAATGTAATAAAACCAAAAGTGAAGAAACAAATTCTAGAGATGTCAAGCCCTCATCAATAATTTAAGACAAGGTGATCTAGGAGCACCTTCGTAAATGTGTGTCCTGAATGAATGCCTGGGCTGAAGGAAGCACCAGGAGGTGAAGGTGGCGGCTGAGGACTGGGTCAGAGGGGTGGGGTCTCTCAGTTCTTCACTTCCCTCAGAGCTCCTTTGCCAGCACCCTTCCAGTTGCAGCAGTGCCAGCCGAGATGTCACAGCAGGGACAACCTGCACCACTAAAGGCTCCATGTGCCAGACATGGTGTGAACCATCAGGTGATGTGTGTGTCTACATGGTGGTTGAAGTGCCAGAATGGGCCTTGCCAAGGCAGCAAGCATGGTGAGCTGGCAGGCATTGGCTTTGTACCAATGTTGGTGTCTTCTGTGGGAGGAACACACTTGGTGTGCAGGGCTGGCGGCATTCCCCAGGGCTACAGCCCCTACAGGTGACTTCTCTCATGAGGGTGTTCTCAATGGACAGGAGTGTCCCCTGTCGAGGAGAAACTACCCTGGCACTGTTAAATAAGGGCAAGGAAGACTGTTCAAGGTGATCTTGATGGGGAGAGAATTCAGCTCAAAAACAAATAGGGACAAGTGGAGATTTGCAGCCAGTGGCAGGGCAAAGGACAGGATAGAAGATTACAGAGAGGAACTTGATTGTGCATCAAGGGTAGCAGATTTTCGACACATTTTTAAGCAGGATTCTTTCCAAGAACTGGGCTTGGCTTGCCAAGGATGAGGCCCAGTTGAGAGGAGGGCTCAGAGGAGCCTTGCTAATGTTTGGCTTGGGGGCATCAGGTGAGCTTGGGGATGGAGGGAGGAAAGAGGGTTGAGTGCAGTGCTGTGACAAGTCACTTCAATGTCTTTCAGATCTCCAGGAGTCTGAGGGTTGGAGGAAGGGTCTGGAATCAATTATAGGGAAATGCTGGCCCCAGGGATCCTGTTATACAGCCCAATCACGATGCTTTTCATGAGTGGGCAGAGAGTATCCCTCCCATTTCAGCCTGAACGACGCCAGGGAGCTGCAGGCACTGCCACCTGAGAGAAGCACTGGCTGGGGTCAGGGGTCTGGGAAGGGGATGCTGGGTCTGGGACTGCAGAGGGCATGAGGTCTGCCAGGTAGAAGACAAGGGCTGTGGTGGGCCCTGAGGGTGGAATGAAGATGTTTGGAGGGGTGATGGCGTGCCTTCAGGAGTTTTGAGACTTGAGCTAGAGCCAGAGAGTACAGAGCTGAGGCTGTGGGGGCCCATTCCTGGGATAGACCCCCAAACTGGTGTGGCCACGTGGAGCCCACATCACTGTGGTCCTGGAAATTGATGACAACAGGCAGGATGATGGCCAAGGCCTGACTCCATTGTCATCATTAATGAAAGAGCATGTTACTTCCGTAGGACATCAGGGTACATGAATGCTTTATTTTTGAAGTGAATGTTTGAAAAAGGTAAGATTTCATGACATTTCTGCCCAGGTATTTCACTCTGGGAACCTAGCCAAGGTAAATACTATTAAACAGAAACCAAGCTTTACGAACAAAGATGTTTACTGCAGGGGCACTTATGCTAGTGTAAAACTGCAAAAAAAAAAAAAAAATCTAAATGTCCCACCACAGGGAGATGGTGATTAAATAAGTTCTTTCATCATCTATTCTGAAATATTTATTCTACCATTAAAAATAATGATTTCAAATTTTATAATAATATGAAGAAATGTTTAAAATCAGTGAATAAGTGGGAAACAGAATTCATATATGGTGTGTTTACATCTGTATACAAATAAGAAAAGTAAAATCTTGTGCCTCCTGAATTCTAATAAATTTTGGTATTCCTCTATTAACCAGGCACCCTCACCCTTGGTAATTCCCTACAAATCTGCACTGCTACAGGATGCAAGCCACTCCACCATGCCAGCCAGGTACCTGGCAACAGGTCCCATCAGCCAGCATAGGTGAGGCTGTGCTTCAGTAACAACTAAGGGTACACAGGTCCATAGATGGTCAACTGGGGACTCTGCCCCTCACTGTCCTCACTAAGAATGCAGCTACCTGACTTCCTCAACTACCTATAGTACAGATTGTGAAGAGGGTTCTCTCCCCATTTAAATTCTCCATCCCAGAAGTGAACACACCACTTCCACTCATGCCCGTGGTGACCAGTCCTATGGCCCTGTCTCCCACAGCTGGGAAGCAGAGGATCCCCAGTGCCTCTGAGTAACACCGCTGGCCCCCATGGGGCCTTTCATGAACACAAGTGCCACCATGAGATCCCTTGGGAAGGTTTCTTGGCAACTCTCTTCCTATTTTGACCACTACCTGAGAAAGGCAAGACCAGACCATAGTAAATGATTTCTTTTTTTTCCCTTTTCTTTTCCCAGCTGCAAAATGGAGATATTTACCTTCTGCAGAAGTATTCATCCTTGGGCACTTTCCAGAGTGAGCAGCATTTTCACACCCACACAGATCTGAGAGATGTTTGAGATTTTAATGCCTGTTTTCTTCTAAGATTTTCATGGTCTTGTAACTTATACTTACGTTTTTTTATCCATTTGAAGTTTATTCTTGTGTATGGTGTACGTTGGTGGTCTGGTTTCATTATATATATTTCAGAAAGGAAGAGAGAGGCAGAGAGAGATAGAAACATCAATGATGGAAGAGAATAATTGAACAGCTGCCTCCTGTACGCCCCACATTGAGGATCGAGCTCACAACCCGGGCATGTGCCCTGACCAGGAGCCAAAACGTGACATCCTGGTTCATAAGTCTCATGACCTCCTTGTTCATAGGTCGATGCTCAACCACTAAGCCATACCAGCCAGGATAGTTTCATTATTTTTGCATGTATCTATCCAATTTTCTCAACACCATTTATTAAAGAGACTGTCTTGACTTTATTGTATGCTCTTGCTTCCTTTAGCAAATATTCATTGGTCATACAGATCTGGATTGACTTCTGGGCCCTCTGTTCTGTCCCATTGATTTATATGCCTGTTCTTGTGCCATACCAGGCTATTTTGATTACAATGGATTGTAATGTAGTTTGATATCAGTTTTCATGATTCTTCCCACTTTGTTCTTCTTTCTCAAGATTATTGAGGTCATTCAAGCTTCTTTTTTATTTTATATACATTTTTGAAATATTTGTTCTAGATCTGTGAAACAGGCCATTGGTATTTTGAAAGCAATTACATTGAATCTATAGATTGCTTTGGGTAGTATCAACATTTTAATAATGTTAATCCTTCCAATCCATGAACATGGTATATGCTTCCACTTATTTGTATCTTCTTCAATTTCCTTCTTCAATGTCCTGCAATTTTCAAAGTATAAGTCTTTTAGATTTTGAGTGCTGTATAAAAAAATACCACACACTCAGTGGATTAAAACAATAGAAATATCTCATCTCAGTTTCCTGAGTCAGGATCTAATTATAGCTGGCTGGGTCCTCTGCCCGGGGTCTCACCAGGCTAAAATCATCATTCGCCTACTGCATGCCCATCTAGGGCCCCTTCAAGGCTCAGCAGAATCTTGGGCCTTGTGTTTGTGCCATTGAGGTTCCCATTTCCTTTAGTGAGCAGATCCCTCTCAGTCCTGGAGACCACAGAGTTCCTTGCTGAGGTCCCTGCCAAGGGCATGGCGTTTGCTTCCTCCTGGGTCAGTGGGAAGGCTGCTGCCTGTCTCCTAAAGGCTCACCTGGTACTGTTGGGCCCACCCAGCTAATCTCCTTTTTATTATATCAAAGTCAACCTTTTTAGGGGCCCCAGTCATATATGCACAATATGGCATTATATTCATGGGTCCTGCCCACACTAAAGGGGCGGAAATTATGAAAGGCATGCACCCCCAGTGGCAGGCGTCTCCAGGTCTCCAGGTCGCTCTTCTGTGACCATCAGTGCACAGCCGAGGGAACCTCCAACAAGGGCACATGAAGCCATCTGACAGAAAAGAACCACATTTACTCTGCGAGTTCTTGGTTCTTACATGCCAGGCCCATGATCAGAAGGATGCTGAGTCTCTGAGAGGTGAATGGAGGCAGCAGGAGATAATACTTCCAGTCTGCAGATATTGCTCCTTCTTTCTCTCTGTGGCTTCAAGCAGGTATGTACGAGGAGGGCAAGGTAGTCCTGGGGAGAGACAGGGCCCAAGGAGCAGGGTGATGCCACACACAGAGAGGGCCAGCAGATCTAACACCCCTGGGACAGCCGCACTATTTTCTTCTTAACAGTCAGGGGAAGCAGAGGAGAGAGGGGGCAGGGAAGTGATAGCAGATATGTGTGGGGCCTTGACTGACAGTTTAGGAGTGCCAGAGAACTCCCTTCCTCTTTGGAAACAGACTCTTTGGCCTCTGTCCAAAAGGCTGCGTGGGCCATCACTCAGAGGAGTCCTCCGCCTCCCGCTTCCGCCGCTCCTGCCCACTTCTCTTGCATCTGGAAACCCCTGTGGGAACCTGAAAGCCAACTTGAGTCCCAGGGATGATACTGAGGTTGGGGCCGGGGGCCTTGGGTTCCTGTCCTGCCATGTTACTGGCAGTTGGTCTTGGCACATCACTGAGCCTGTCTCCAGCTCCATACTTAAGAGTGGGTGCAGGATGGCGTGAAGTTGCTTAGGGAAGGTGGTTTTCTAGCCCACCTTGTGCTGTGGGTGCACCCTCCACGGCCACACAGCCACCATGGCTGTGCCAAACCCAGAGCCTGAGCCACAGGCAGGACTGATAAGTAGGAGCTGTACTCAGGGCCTCAGTTTCCCATCTCACATTGAGGAAGTTGAGCTGGTCCTGAAATAGTCGCTATGCTATCTGAGATCTAGGGCTGGGCCTTCCTGATTCTGGGTACCTCGGGTGAAATTTTAAATTGACCTTAGAGAGAGAGAGGAAGGAAGGAAGGAGGGAGAGAGAGAGCGAGAAAGAGAAACATTGATGTGAGAAAGAAACATGGATAGGTCGCCTTCAGTTTGCATCCCATCAGGGAATCAAACCCAAAACCTAGGTGGTGTCCTAACTGGAAATTGAACCCACCACCTTTAGGTGTATGAGTGAGCAGCTAGGGCCTTGTTGTGACTTTAACCATTTTTTTTTAAAAAAAACTAAATAATCTAGCACCCAGTAGGCCCCAAAGGTTTACTTGGTGAAACCAGGTTGAATAAGATAACTTCTGGGGAGACCTTCAAGCTGGATAAATCTGTGGGTCTGGATGGGGAGAGTGTATATTTGAAGCGCCCGTCACTGAGACAATGACCCAAACCAAGCAGGGGCCTCAGCCTAACCCTCGGGGATGGAGCGCTGGCTGCCCAGAACCCTCACCTGTGAGACAGAGGCCTCAGAAGTGAGCCTGGCTATCTGACACCTTCACTGTGGCCTTCTGGCTCCCAGGCTGTGAGACGGGAAGTTTGTGATTTAAGCCACACAGCCTGTGGTATCTTGTTATTGTGGTCCTGGTCACCTCACAGGGAAAGATTCATTTTGTACTAGGCTGGGAGGAGAAGGCCCAGGAGGCTGGAGTCCACCCCTGCAGCTCTACCCAAGGCCAATTCCTGCCACCCCCACCCCACCAACCCAGGCCTGCCCTGCAGCACCCGGTGCCCAGTGCAGGGCCATCGTCTGGCCCTGGCGAGGCAGCTGACAGTGCGCCACCCCAAACTTGTTTTGATTCAGGCGGCTCTCCTGAGAGGCCGTGGAGTCCGCCAACTCGTCTAACATGATTCCGCGAGAAATGTTGACTCTAAATTACAAGGACTTAATTTTTCCAACCACAGCCAGGCAGTAAATGACACTCTGAAATGGCAGCTGGAAAGTTCAGTTAATATGTTTGTCTTTGGGCTGGGAGCGGGTCTACCCCCCAGCATACCTCAGGCCCCCCACTGCCCGGGCCCAGACCCTCCCACTGCCTGGGCAGCCCTGGCTGCTGTGCGCAAGGCTGGATGCTGCCCGCAGGCCTGGCCTCCAGGCCCTTCTGTGCAGTCAGCTAGGTTGTTTTTGTCTCAGAAAGTCTAGTGTGCTATCTATTTTTATTTTTTAATATATTTTTATTGATTTCAGAGAGGAAGGGAGAGGGAGAGAGATAGAAACATCAATGATGAGAGAGAATCATTGTTCGGTTGCCTCTGGCACACCCCACACTGAGGATTGAGCCGGCTACCTGGGCATGTGCCCTGACCAGAAATCCAACCATGACCTCCTGGTTCATAGGTCCATACTCAACCACTGAACCACGCTGGCTTGGCTAGTGTGCTATCTTGACAACACAATGACCTGGCTTTGTCCCAAGGGGGCAGATCACATGACCTCTTCAGCTGAGTTATCTACAGAAAGTAAATACAAACTCTCCCCACCAGGCTCTAGGGCAAGCATGTCAAACTCAAAGGCTAACAGGGGCCAAATAAACAAGCTTTAAGTTTATGTGGCTGCAAAACACAAAAGCTTCAATTTTCATAGAAACATAGGTTTGTTTCCATAGAGACATGCTGAACACAAAGAGCTGAAATAAATGAGTCATTGTTAACATAAAATAATAGAACATTTTAATAAAAATTAATATTTTTTTGACATTAACTTACCAGACACTGAGCAACTACACAAATTTATAAGCAGAATGCAAATAACCTTATTTTTCTTGTTCGCCAAAAGAGAAATATTTTCTGCTGTGCACACCAAACAGGTCAGTCTAAGATTAATGACATGGCAATTGGCTGCTAAAATATTCGCTGCTAGTATTAGTGGAGAGAAATTGTGCGCCTGCATATAAGGTGTACAAGGGAAATGAATGCAACAGGATTATAGTAATCAGTCATTAGCGAACATTGTAGTTCATTATCCTGTATAATAAAGAGGGAATATGCATCACTCCAGTCAGTTTGCACCCACAGCTGAGGCTAAGTTCCCATAACGAGCCTTAAGGAGTAATCAGCAGGGACCTAAGGCTGCGCGCCCACCCACCTCCTGCATGGGACTTGACAGGGACCTCAGGTCGTACTTTCCACCTGCAGGGCTTGACAGGAAACCTCAGGCTGTTCCCCCCACCCTGGCACCAGGCCAGAGGAACTCAGGCTGCACCCTCTTCCCTGGTGCCAGGCCAGGGGACATCAGGCCATGCCCCCTGCCCTGGCACCCAGGGGACCTGAGGCTGCACCTCCCCATCTGGCAGGGCTTGACAGGGTGGGACCGGCCGGGTCTGAATCTAGCCCAATGAAGGGGGGCCATCCAGGTTTGGGTCTAGAGCAATTTTGAGGTGCACGTGGGTGGTTGAAGACTTGACTCTGGGTTCCATGGTGCACCCCAGACTCTGACAGGAGGAAGATTTTCATATACATTTTATTAATTTTCTTTAATCTCTGACACTTCTATTATAGAGAAAGGGCAAATAGCAATATTAAAATATTTCCTCTAATTAATCCCCTTTTAATGTGCACGAATTTCGTGCACTGGGCCACTAGTTAATAATAATTATGTGTAACAGGATATTGTAAAAATTAAGTTATGACATTTTTATTAAAACATTTCTTACATACACTTACACTGGCTGGGCCGCAAACATATTTACTATGGGCCGCATGCCACCCACGGGCTATGAGTTTGACATGCTTGCTATAAAGGCTGCTGGGAACAAATCATACTTATAATAGCTAAGATCTACAGAGCCTTTTCTATGGGTATGACACTAGGATGTAGATATTACTACTGTTCTAATTTTTGTTGTTGTTGAGGAAGCTGAGGTACAGAGAAGGTCAACAGCCCCCTGAAGGTGACACAGCTAGAGGTAGAGCTGGAACTGTAATGTGGGCAGGCTGGCTCCTAGCTCATGTTCTAGAGCACCTCTGCACGGTGCCCACGGAGATTTGTTGTGGGAAGATCCTCTGCTGGCCACTCGGTGAAACAGTCACCACTCAGCTCTGGACTCCCTGCCTCCCTGCAGACACTAGTGTGGTGGGCTTGGGACCCCTGGGGCAGGGGCCGATCACACCTCAGCTACTCATTCCTACAGGGAGGAGTGGGCACATTTCACCTCCTTCCGCCATCAATCTCACCTCCGTTCTCCTCTGTGGCCCTCCCATGCCTCTTTGGTCTTGAGAGTCTGCCCACCAGTGGATGCCACTGTCATGAGGGAGTGGCCATCATCCCCAAAGTGGGCCTGATCCCACGGAGTCCTCCACGTGCAGGGAAAGGCTCCAGGCCTCCGCCCCAGGCTCACTGCTCTGCGCTCCCCTCAGTGCTTCCTGCCTTAGCCTGTGGAACCTCAGGCCAGACTCCGGCACAAATAGCTGGATTCACGGGGAGGATTGGGGGACAGGCCCAGGTTAGTGGGGAGAGAGGCCAGACATGATCCTTACAATTCTAAGTGGGGTGGACCCCGAATATGTCAGAGCCCAGAATGCGGCCTGGAGGAAGGGCCCTGCCGAAGTCCTGGCCGAGTTCTCTGGGAGACGTTACCTAAGGAGGGTTAGCAAGTCCGAGGAGGAGCACCAGGCGAGCAAAGCAGGAACCATGGCGCAGTCTGGTGTGTGTGTGTGAGGAAGCCACGAGAGTGCAGTTCCAAGGCACAACAGGGAAACCGGCAGCACTGACAGATGACCGACAAACAGACAGACAGGCAGACACAGATACAAGCTGGAAGGGGCGGCAGAAGCCCAACTACATGACCTCTGAAAAGCCGCATCTGCCAAGTGAAGGGTTTGGGCCTCTTTTGGGAAGGAATGCGTGCCTTTCTGTGGTAATACATATACATCGTGACCTGGACCACATTACCGTTTCTCAGTGCGCGAGTCAAATGGCATTGAGTTCATTCACTTCATGTGCGACCATCTCCAGCATCTGCCTCCAGAACTCTTCCAACGGAAACTGTCTCTGGAAGTGACGGCTCTAGGCAAGGGGCTGCAGTCTCAGCCAGGAAGGGCGACATGGAGAAGCCAGCCTCTGCTGCAGAGCAGAAAGCCCGATGCTGCCACAGGAGTCCAGGCACAGGACAAAGGCTGCTTGCTGAGGCAGTGGCCACCAGCCAGTGCCCAGCTTGTGGCCAGGAGGCGGCTGCACTCTAGCTTAGCCCACAGAGCTCTGTGGCACCAGGGGGTTTTCAGCGCCCACCGGCAGGCAGGCGTGTGAAATGGAGATGCGATGCCTCGTGGAGTTGACTTTGGGGAATATAAATAACAGCAGGGACTATTCGCTGTTCTCTGTCCAGTGCCGGGCATACAGCAGATGCTTTACACGACCCATCTCAGACCAGCCGAAGGCCTTCAGAGTGAGCAGTTCTGAGAACTGAGGTTTATTGGGGTTCAGAGCTTACAGCCCAGAATTTGTATCCAAGAAAACCCAACACAGAGAGGTCGCTCATGGTGAGTTTACTTAGGAGCCCTCCACAGATGAGCAGCAGTCATTTGCTGAGTTTTGCACATGAAAGCAGGGATGCATCACTTAGGGACATGGCACTTTCGACTCCTAGAGGTGCCCTATGACTCAAAGCAAAGTGGCCCCAACACAGGTGGGTTTCAGCCATGTTCCTGCAGGAGGTCCTGGCTTTGGGCAAAGCAGCGAGGCCCCCAAGGCTGGGGCGGCTCGTGGGAGGGAGCAGAGCCCAGCAGGCTCCTGGGGCGGGTGTGGCAGGTGGCTTTGGTTGAGCAGCCCAGCCAGCAGCTCTGAGTTACCTCAGGGAAGTAAAACAATTGGGAAGGTCCGTGTGAGAGGAGGATGTGTTCACGCTGCTAAAAAGGAAATGGTGCTCACCCAGGGCCAAAGCGGGTGAGTCCAGGCTGCAAGCTTCTTCCAAGCTCCGGGCATGTCACAGCCGTAACAAGGCCAACAATGGGCTTGGGAACAGGCTCCGTTTCTCAAGACTTAGGCTCACGGGGAAAGGAGGGTGTATTCTCCTGCCTCCCGCAGCCTCTGCAGTGCCCCACTTCCAAGTCTCACCTCCTCAGCCTGCTAATCCAGTCATGTGTGCTCACTTTTCCTCAAGTATGATGAGAGCTGGAGCGCAGGGAAATGCTATTTCCTCTCCATCCCAAGTCTTATGACTTAGCACCTACGAGCAGGCTGTACCCTCCACCTAGAACTGTTTCATTTTCTTCTACTGACCAAATCTCACTCAAAACTAGCCCAAGGTCATCTTCTTTAGACGCCTTTGGTATTTTCCCATCAGATCATCTCCTACCCCCTTCCCCTTTACCCTCAAGTCCTGTGCTCTCGGTCCTGGGTTCTACCTCTTGTGTCTCTTCTCCGTGAGGTCAGTGGCCTCCGCTACAAAACCTAGGACAGGTGGGGGTGACTGGATGACAGGAGGCCGTAGTCATCTGAAGGCCCCTTCACTCAGCAACTGCCTTTGGTCTCGCCATGCCACCTGAGTTTCCTCACATGATGGATCCTCGGGATAGTCAGACTTCCCATGTGGCAGTGCAGGCCCCCGCACCAGGGTTCCACTGGGTGAGGAGGAAACTTAGTCCACCTGACTCAAGAGGAGGAGACATTCAACAGGTGGAACTCTGTCTGTCCACGTGAAAGGGTAGCAGAGCCATGCTGCAGAGGCCCATGCTGGACGGATGACTTTGCTGCACCTTTCTTTGTAAAATATAATCCTCCACAAAAAGAAGAGCAGATAAATTGAAAAATAAATACTCACTTTTTATTTACACTTTTCTTCCTTTTTTCTCTGCAGAACAGGCCCCGGTCCCCCAGTCTGACTCACCCAAGTCAGATTTCAGCACAGGGAGGAAGGCAAGGGCCAGCAGGCTGATGCAGTCAAGTTCATTCACGGCTCCAGAGTTATGCTGACCCAAACCTCCTCTGCAGGCCCACATCCCTGTGCACATTTGAGACATGACATCCCAGGCCCTGAGACAAAACAATTATTTCTATCATCTTTCTACAGAGCAGTTTCCAGGATCAGCCTGCTTCTTAATCTAAGTTTGAAAACTGAAAGAAGAACATTAGGTCCTAATCTCCATCAACAGGTTCCTTTCAGCCAAGAACTCCCAGGGTCCGCTCTGTTCATTTCTGCAGGAGCTGGGACAAGCTCAGAGACCCTGTCTTCCATCTTGGGATCTCGATCCCATCCAATTGGAATGAATGTCAGGTTTTAAAAGGCGCGGGAGGCAGAGTTTCCTTGCAGGCGTGTCATGTGGAGGAATGAGCAGAGAGTAATATCTCAGAATAAATAGTATGCTGGATGTTGAAATGTGTGTTTGGTTATTGAAGAATTTTAAATGAATAAAAATGCAACTGGTTCTATCTCTTTAATGGGAGACTAAACCTAGAGGTGGGGCATGTCCAGGTTAGCTGCCCTGACCTCAGTCTACACAGAGGGAATTAATGTGTGCACTGAACAAAGCCGTTGGTTGTTTTTCTTTCAATGCTAATAGTATTTTTGGCCAGTAGAGAGCTGGGGACACACTAAAACCGCCTTTGCTGCTTTCAACAAATAAGATCCTGTTCAAAATACAAGGTAGGCCCACCACCAACTTAGCCTCTTTTCAAAGTCATATGACTTATTTTAGCCTTCATGTCTATAACTGGTCTGGGAGCTTGAAGTAACATCTGGGAGGAATACATATTAACAAACGCCAAAAGTAACTTGTAAATATCAATCCTTTAGCGTAAGCAACGTGAAACATGAGGGAAAGATCACACTCATTTCGTTGGTTTGGGGAGCAGCCTCCCTCTGATGCACTCTGCGATGCAGGTGTGACGTGATCAGAGGTACCTTTCCCGGTTTCACAGCTCTGCGCCAGCACTGCCAGGGGATTCACCTGCGGAAGACATGAGGGCGCCTCCCATTTATGAGCGCACTCATGGGAATCAGATGGGTCCTTGCCTTTTCTCCAGGGACAGAACTGCCATTTAACTCAGCCAAGAGAGCACAAAAGGAGGGAGTCCAGAGAAACGTGGTGCCCAGGAAGCTTATGAGCATCCAGCCTGGCCTGTCCTGCGCACCTTCTCCAGCAGGGCTGGTAACCCTCCTTCAGCTTGTGCTTGAAACCTGCCAGGATGGGGAACCCACGCCTCCTGAAACCTCCTATTACACCAAGGGCCTTTGTTGGGAAGCTCTTCCTAATACTCAGCTGAAATATCAGTCTTCACCAATCAGCTGATTGGTGGACAAAATGGAAAAATAAAAAAAGTATCAAAAGGCGCAGCCGGCGTGGATCATTGATTGAGCATCAACGTATGAACCGGGAGGTCACAATTCAATTACTTGTGAGAGCACAGGCCTGGGTTGCAGGCTGGGTCCCCAGTGCAGGATGTGCAGGAGGCAGCCAATCAGTGATTCTCTCTTATCACTGACTAGGGGCCCGGTGCACAAAATTCGTGCACGGGTAAATTGGGGTGGAGGTGCAGGTGAGGGAGGGGAAGGAAAGCGGGGAGGTCCCTCAGCTGGACCTGGACTTTATCCAATTCGGGAGCACTCAGGAAAAGTGCTACTGATGGCTTGGACCCACTGCACCTGGTTCTCTGCTCGCTGCCGGGCCTGTCTGCTCCACACTATGGAGATGGGCAAGCAGGCGCTGCTGGGCATGCCTGTGGGGTCCTTGATGGCTCGAGCCCCCTCATCCCCTCCTTGGCATCCATGGCCCCAGCCCAGCATAGGCCAGGGCATCAGCTGGGGATTCCCAGGTGGGTCTGTCTGGCCACGCCCTCTGGTTCTCAAGTCCACAGCCCTGCTGGTCCAGGGTTGGCCAGGACAGCAGCTGGAATTCCTGGGTGGGTCTGGGTGGCCACGCCCCCTGGTTCCCAGGTCTGCAGCCCTGCTGGTCCAGGGTTGGCCAGGACAGCAGCTGGAATTCCTGGGTGGGTCTGGGTGGCCACGCCCCCTGGTTCCCAGGTCTGCAGCCCTGCTGGTCCAGGGCCTGCCAGGGCAGCAGCTGGAATTCCCGGGTGTGTCTCAGTGGCCACACCCCCTGGGTCCCAAGTCCCAGCTTGCCTCTGAGCCCAGGGGAAGCAGCGCCAGCCTACAGGGTCTCACTTTTGCTGGGGTGCGGGCCGGCCTGCCCTGCAGGCCGGGTCCCCAGATGCCTGAGATCCCGCCTCTGCCACTCCACTGCCTGAAGGGCTGGGGCCTCCACCCACCCCGCCCCTGCTGCTGCTGGCTTCCGCTTCCATCGCCGCCCAAGCCTGAACTGATGCTGCTCTCTCTCTGTGGCTACTGGCCTCCATCTTGGCTGGATTAATTTACATACAGCCACTCTGATAGGCTGGTGGGCGTGGCTTAGGCATCCTCAAGAAACAGTTAATTTCAATATTAGGCTATTATTAGAGTAGATGTTTCTATCTCTCTTTCCTTCTCCTTCTCTGAAATTAATTTTATATATAAAAGTACCAAGAGGACTCACTCTTACTTGTGCCCTCTGACCAGGCTGGGCTCCTGGACTGTTAGAGAAGGAGGAGTAAAGGCAGTGAAGCAGAAGGACAGATGACACTGCCTGCATCCCCGAGGAGCAGCCGCAGGAGATGCGAGGCCTGGGGAGTCAGGAGGAACGTGCCACTGGAGTGTGAATCCCACAGGGCACAGAAAGGTTTGCCCTGCACAGGGTGGGGCTCTGTAGGAGCCAGTAGGGAGGTGTTTCGCTCCTGCGAGTGTTTGAGACATGCTTCCCAAGTTCAGAGGAGGTGTATGGAGGTTGCTCTGACGCTGTAGAAATGGGGGCCGATATGGTCTTGGCAGAAGTGATACAACCCGGATTGCTTGCGAGGGGATCACTGTGTGTTCCTGGAAATTTGAAATGTGCCTCAATCATAAAACGTTGAGAGCCACAGCTCTATGCACCTGCATATTTATGGAAGACCTACTGTGCACTGGGTGTTATTTGTCCTCAGAATGGGGGACAGGGCAGGGAGCAAAGCACTTCTCTATCATCTCCAGGCTCAACTTAGGAAAGCAACAAGAAACAAATGGCTATGCAAAAGACAAACACAGCAGGCAGGGGTGAATGGGGAGGGCTTTCCCAGGTGGGCAGCAGGGAAGACCCGGGAGAGGAGTGTCTCAGAGTTCCCTTAGGAGGGACTGCAGGTGCTGAGGGGGCAGAGGAATGTGCTGGGTTGTCAAGGACCAGCAGCAGACACCAGTTCTTCTGGAGGAGAGAGAACAAGAGGGAAGATGATGCATGAGAAGATGGGACGAGTACTGAGGCTCTGATCACGTGTCTCTATAAGACAGAGGACATTGGGGAGTTTGGACAGAAGAGCCATATGACCTGGCTCGCATTGGGAGAGAATTAGCCTGCATGTTCAGAAGAAAGCTGAGTTAGGGGAGCAGGAGGAGTTCAGGCAAGAGACGATGGTGGCTCAGACCAGGCCGGGCTGGGGCATTTCAGCTGCCAGAGTCTGTGACAGTGAATATTTCTAGCTAAGCACATTGTCACCTGAATGCAGTCAGCGTTCTCCTATGGAGGGAGGTGAGAGAGTTCACAGGTGAGGCAGCTGCAGGGCCTGCCGCAGCTCCTGTGTGCCCTCCGGTCCAGATTTGGGTTTCCAATACTATTTTCCACCAAGATGCATAAGGACTCCTGTGCTCAGTTCTTAGGGTAGGAAAAATATTAATGCCTATGGAGATGTTGTTAATGATGATAATTAAGGTTGCTTTAAAAAATTACAGTGAGGTTATTGTTGAAAGGACAAAGGAGCCACTTTGAAAAATCCCATCAACCAAGCTGAGTTTGAAAAAAGAAATAATAATGAAGGTCACCTGAAGCAAGTTGATTTTGTGGAAGATCATGAATTCATAACAATATTTACAAGAGGAAAGTTAATATATTGTGCACGAAAGGAGAATTCATACGTTTAACTGTATTTAAACAAGTAGAATACAATATTTGTATTTACTTTTTCAATGAAGCATATAGTAACTATTTACAAAGTATAGAATTGTATTTCTCACTATCTCTGAAGATAAGGAAGAATAAACACAGAATAAAGATAAGAAAAATAAACTAAATAATCCCTCAAACATAGGCCCTGTATCATGTGATGAGCAGGTGGAGGGGAAGTCAAGCAGCTGACTGCCCTTGTGGTCCTGTAGCAACCCATTGCACAAAGGACTGAGCAGTGCTCTGGGATGACTAATTAGCCAGACATTGCACACACTGCATCTCTCATCTCCTACATGGGACCTCGAGATGACCCTACTAATTATAATGCAATATTGATAACTCATGCATAAGTTTCCAATTAATATTTATGTACTAGGCCAATTTATCATAATGACAGGACAATAGTTTAGGTATTGCCAGCCTTAAGAAACTTTTAGAAATACATCATTTCTGGGAAAGACACCAAGTCTCAAAAAATTAAATCTTTGAATTTGGATTTTGAAAAGCAGGGTCTTAGAAGTCCGGATGTAACCAAAAGGAACTCAGCCAGTGATTTGGTTTGCATCACTTTAGACTACACAGGCTTGTCCTAGATCAGAAACAATCTGTGATCTCTTCGCTTCTGAAATGGTATGCATGCATATTGTTTGGGATATGCTAAGATTATTAGCATCCAATAGAATTACTAGAGCCTATGTGAATGTAAAAAATAAAACCTCAGGAATCTATACTAATAAAAGCCTAAGTGGTCTTCATGCCCTCTCGCAATGCCCTCACATCATCACAAGATGGCCACCCCATGTCATCACAAGATGGCCACCACAATATGGCCTGCAGGGAAGAGCAGTTGGGGGTGACCAGGTTGGCAGGGGAGGGCAGTTGTGGGTGATCAGGCCAGCAGGGGAGGGCAGTTGGGGGTGATCAGACTGGCAGGGGAGCAGTTAGGCATCAATCAGACTGGCAGGGGAGTGGTTAGGGAGCAATCAGGCTGGCAGGCAGGCAAATAGTTAGGAGCCAGCAGTCCTGGATTGTGAGAGGGATGTTTGATTGCCTATGGGATCGGGCCTAAACTGGCAGTTGGACATTCCCAGAGGGGTCTCAGATTGGAGAGGGTGCAGGCCAGGATGAGGGATACCCCCCTGTGCATGAATTTCATACACCATGTCTCTAGTTTTATAAATAAAGATAAAAATTTCTTTCAAATGCAGGGAATTCATAATTCCACCTTGTGTGGGTTTTAAAATGTGTCCACAAATTCTTTTACACTTTCCCTTCAAAAAGTAGAGATTAATTTCCCTCCTTTTAAGTGTGGACTCTACTTAGTAATTTGCTTTTAATGAATAGAATGTTACTGTAGTAATGATATGTAATGTATGAGACCAGATCATAAAAGGCATTGTAACTTTCACCTTAGTCTATCTTTGCTAACTTATTCTGGGGAGGCCAGCTGACATGTTGTGAGGACCCTCAATTAGTCCTATGAAGAGGTCCACATGGCTAGGAACTGAGGCCTCCTTCCAAATGTCAGTGAGGAAGTAAGGCCTCATGTCAACAGCTGTGTAATTAGCCATCACACAAGCAAATCCTCCAGCCTCTGTCAAGCCTTCAGATGACTATAGCGCTGGCTGACATTTTGACCATAGGAGAGACCTTGAGCTAGTACTACCCAGCTAAGCCTTTTCTGAATTCTTTACCCACAGAAACCATGATATAATAAATGTTTATTGTTTTAAGGCACCAAGTTTGTGGGGTAATCACTACGTAGCTACAGATTACTAATACTAGTGCATCCAGATAGGGCAAAGGGGCATTGAAGGGTCTTGTTCAAGTAACTAGTGTTTGGTCCCAGAAGAGGCACATTTAACTTCTTCTCCCAGCCCGTTGCCAAAATCAACCAAAGAATCATGCCAAATTGCCAGGGCCAGGGAATTTTTCCATGTATATAGTCAGATATGGGAAACTATAGCAAGCCTCCACCACAAAACATCTATATATAAGAGGTAATATGCAAATTGTTACAGCATCACAGTAATGACCTTTCAAGAAGCTGCGTGTGCATGGAGCACCTCTAGGTCCCCCATACCCCATGCCTGTGGGTGGTGGTGGTGGCTCCGTCCAGCCATCCAAAGCGTCATGACTCCCTCCCAGCGCCTTCAGGTGGCGGTGGCTCTCTTCTGCCTCCCTCAGAAGCAGCTCACGTCCTCCTGGCTCCCGCAGAAGCAGCACGAGTCCCTCCCACCTCCCGTGGGTGCTGGCAGCTCTCTTCCATCACCAGGATCGGCGTGGGTCCCTCCTGCAGAAGTGGCATGGCTCCTATATCCCTCCTCCAGTTCCCATGGAAGCAGCACAGCTCCCACTGGCTCACACAGAAATGGCAGTCAGCCTCCTGCATGTGATATTGTGTGGTGGGCTATTAGTCTAATCTAATAAAAGTAAAACATGCAAATTGACTGTACCTCTGCTACACCCACAAGCCACACCCACCAGCCAATCAGGATTGTATATACAAATTAACCCAACTAAAATGGCGGCAGACTTGGAGCTGGAGTGAGTAGGAGACTTGGGTTGCCCTCAGCAATGGAGGAAGCCAAGCTTCCCCCTTGCTCTGCTGCTCCTGAGCTCTGCTCAAGGCTAAAAAGTTTAAATTAAGATAAATAAATCCCAGATACCTGCTTCCAGCCCATGGCTGCGGCCAGCCTGAAAATGGCCCTCAGCTCCTCACCCAGGTTGGCCAGGCACCTCAGCAGGAACCTCTACCCTGAAGGGGTTGTTTCCAGCCTGAAAACAGCCCTTGGCCCCTCACCCAGGCTGCCCACACCCCCATGGAGTGGGGGTCCCCACTGGGGTCTTGGCCAGCCTGAAAACAGCCCTCAGCCCCTAACCCAGGCTGGTCAGGCACCCCAGCGGGACCCCACCCTGATCCGGGGCAATCTTCACGGCAAACCAGCTGGCCCCCACCCATGCATCAGGCCTCTATCCTATATAATAAAAGGGTAATATGCAAATTGACTCTAACAGCAGAACAACTGGGAATGACTGGTCACTATGACACACACTGACCACCAGGGAGCAGACGCTTAATGCAGGAGCTTCCCCTTGGTGGTCAGTGCACTCTCACAGGGGGAGCTCTGGTCAGCCACAAGCCAGGCTGATGGCTGCCAGCACAGGGGTGATGGCAGGAGCCTTTCCCACCTCCTCAGCATTACTAAGGATATTCAACTGCAGCTTAGGCCTGCTCCCTGCTGGCAAGTGGACATAGCCCAAGGGCTCCCAGGCTGCTAGAGGGATGCCTGACTGCAAGCTTAGGCCCAATCCCTGGGGAGGGAGCCTAAGCCAACAGATGGACATCACCCAAGGGGCCCCAGACTGTGAGAGGTCACAGGCCAGGCTGAGAGACCTCCCTGAGTGCACAAATTTTTGTGCACTGGGCCTCTAGTTATATATAAAAGAGAATCCTATATTCAGGGTGTGGCATAAGTAGATTTACTGTTATTCATATAGAAAATAATACAATAAGCTATATATCTACACTAATAATAGACAAATATGTAAATTGACCGTACCTCCAAGATGCCCCCGCAGCCAATCTGGAGGGAATGTGCAAATTAGTGGGACAAAGATGGTGGTGGCCACAAAGCCAGCAGGAGCAGGTGGGAGGCTTGAGTCGCCCCTGGCAATGGAAGAAGTCAAGCTTCCTGCCTTCCTGGGCAGGCTGCTGAAGGAGGGGCCTGTGGGAGGCAGTCACAGAGCTGGCCTGAGCACATGGGAGGCTTGGATCGCCCGAACTAGCTGCCAAAGAAGGAGCCTGAAAATGGCCCTCAGCCCTTCACCCAGGCTGGCCACACCATCATCAGAATGAGGGTCCCTCCTGGGGGGTGTGGCCAGCCTGAAAACAGCCATCAGCCCCTCACTGAGGCTGGCCATGCACCTCAGGGGGGACCCCCCATTCTGAAGGGGTGTGGACAGCCTGAAAATAGCCCTCAGACCATTTCATAGGTTTGCCACAACCCCCAGTGGAAACTCGGACCCCATGGGTGTGGGGCCAGCCTGAAAACTCCAAGAGCCCCTCACCCAGGCTGGCACCATCTTCAGTGGGGACCCCCACCGCAATGGGTGTGTGATAGGCCTGCAAACAATCACAGGCTTCTTGCCTTGCCCCCCAAGGAAATGCCCCCTGATCCGGGACATGCTTCAAGGCAAATAGCGACCCCCACCTGTGCACCAGACCTCCATCTATATTAATAAAAGGGTAATATGCTAATTAGACTGGGGGGCTTTCCACCTGCCAATGGGGAGGGCAGGTGGGGGCAAGCAGGCCACCAAAGGGGGCAGTTGGGGGCAAAAAGACTGGCAGGGGGGCAGTTGGGGGCAATCAGGCTAGCAGGGGGGCAGTTGGGGGGAGCAGGCCAGCAGGTAGAGTGGTTAGGGACAATGAGGGAGGCTGGCATGTGAGTGGTTAGGAGCCAGCAGTCCTGGATTGTGAGAGAGATGTCCAACTGTCAATTTAGGCCCGATAACACAGGAGCATCCCCTGAGGGGTCCCAGATTGGAGAGGGTGCAGGCCAGGCTGAGGGACATCCCCCATGCATGAATTTCGTGCACCAGGCCACTAGTACTGGTATATATAAGCCTAAGCAACTGTTACAACCAAAGAACTGGAACAACCAGTTGACCAGTCACTATAACATGCACTGACCATCAGAGGGCAGATGCTCAATGCAGGAGCTGCCCCTTGGTGTTCAGTGCACTCCCACAACTAACCTCCTGTGGCTGCCCTCTGATGTTGGTGTCCAATGTCCATTCCTTCCGCACCCAGGCCGGCAACCATCAATGCCTCTCCCGACCCCACCAAGGCCTTCTGGCCCTGGGCTGGGACAGGAAACTGGGGGTGGGTGGTGGTGGATGTGGCCCCTTTTCCAGGAGGACCAAGAGCTGGCTTCCTCCTCGGGGCCAGTGGCCTACCTCCCATGTCCCATCTCTCCCCCCAGCCGGCAGGCCCCAATTGGCTTGGCCCTGATCAGCCCTGATCACCAGCCAGGCCTAGGGACCCCATCCGTGCACATATTGGTGCACCAGTCCTATAGTTAGTAAATAATAACACAAGAATAAACCCTGTGTTTCACTTAAACTTACTTTGCCCCACCCTGTATTTGACCTGTTCTTTTAAATAGAAAGTTTGATTAAATAGAGTTGTGATAATGTATAAATATTAGGAAGTCTTAAATTTATTTTATTCATAATTATGAAAAAAATATATTAGAAATACATAGTTAGAGAAAAAAACTTATTGTTAATACAGTAAATGAAAATATTTATTGTTTGTTAAATACTAAAGTTAACAAGCTTTTTATTAAATCCAAGATGTTCTAAGTATAATTACTCTTCTCCTTGAACAAAAGCCCTTTGCACTTTTAAGAATCTATCAGCCTGGTGAAGAGTTGGAATGAAAATGTTGTCTTGGTGCTCAGAAAGATGAACATGGCCGTAACTGGTTTGGCTCAGTGGATAGAGCGTCAGCCTGTGGACTGAAAGGTCCCAGGTTCGATTCCGGTCAAGGGCATGTACCTGGGTTGTGGGCACATCCCCAGTGGGGGGTGTGCAGGAGGCAGCTGTTCGATGTTTCTCTCTCATCGATGTTTCTAACTCTCTATCCCTCTCCCTTCCTCTCTGTAAAAAATCAAAATAATATTTTTAAAAAAAGGAAGATGAACATGGTAGGTGCTGGAGGACAAGACACTGCTTCATAGAGAGTTTTAAAATGGAACCATTAAATACAAGAGGGTGGCAAACCTGAGTAAGAAGGTGGCCATCATGGGCTCACCAAGAATAAACCATGACAAACCAACTTCATTTCCTCTTGGTGGTGGGGGTGGGGGATTCTCTATTAATTAAGTTTAGCAGAACATATGCAAAGTCTATTATTTTACCCTCACCCTAACTGACATATTAATCCATAGCTAAAATGACACTCAAGGACTATTTACCTAGCTAGAAATTAAGATGTGCATCTCATGTCTTTGTAGCTGTCCCTGTTCTGCTAAAGAACTTAGAAAACACAGAAGGAGCTCTGGACTTCGGAGGCCCTGCCCATGGGACTGTCTGGGTCTCTGCCCTGCTGAGCATCAAACTGGTGGCCAAAAGCCAGGCAGTAACAGCAAGCGAGGTTGATTGCACCAGAAAACATATCAGGAGGCCTGTGAATGGAATACCAAAGAGCCAGCCGTGGACAACATCAGAGCAAATTCCAGTGAACACCACAAATAGAAGATCCAAAGGGTGAACGCAGGAGGCACCAAAATTTGTGGAGGTGCACTCCACTGTTTTTTCTTCTTCTTTTCCCTTTTCTTTCTTATTATTTTATGTCTAATCTTTTATTTATTTTATTTATTCCTTTCATTTCTTTTCTTATTCTCTTTTTTCTCTCACATCTTTTACTGCCCTGTCCTATTCTTCACCTATTTTTTCTTTCTCTTTGCATTTTTATTTTTGTTTTCCATCTTTCTTTGCCAATTTTACTCATTATTATCACCTTTTTAAATTATTATTTCATATAGTTTTCTTCTCTTTTATACTTATTCTTTTCTCCACTTTCTTTTCTTTAATATTTCTTTCACTTTCTTCTTTCTGATCTAATTCTTTTGGTCTCTTATATTATAGTATTTTGTGTGTTTTTCTTCTCTTTTATTATTCCTTTTGTTGTTAATGGTGGTGCTTTTGTTCTTATTATTAGTTTTGTGTGTCTCTCTGTGTGTGTGTGTGTGTTGTGTTATTTTCAGTTTGGTCTTGCTTTGTATTGTCTTGTTGCATCACAGTTGCTATGAGGTTATGGGGTTTATTAGTCAGCAAGCCCAAGGACCTAGCCCACCCATGAATGCTACAGCAGCAATAAAAAACCAATTACAACAGGAGGGCATAAATAACCCACACAAATGACATTTTTAGAGCACCAACCTCAGGTGATAAAAGAGACTATACTAATGGGTCCCACAAGACACCCACTCAGAAGGCTCCCCACCAGTACTTGGAGTCATAGAAAATCTACTTAATACATAGAAACAAACAAAAAATGGCAGCCAAAATGAGGAGGCAAAGAAACAGGCCCCAAATTGAAGAACAAGAGAATGCTCCAGAGGAAGAGCTAAATAAAACAGATTTAAGCAATATATTAGATATAGTGTTCAATAAGTATGCTCAACAACATGAAAAAGACATAGAAACCATGAGAAGCAACCTGTCTGAAATGAAGAATGACATACCTTGAATAAAGAATGCATTGGAAGGAATAAAAAGTAGATTAAAAGAAGCAGAGGAGCAAATTAGGAGATAGGGCAGAAAATTCACTCAATCAGAGCACCAAAAACAAAAAATAATTAAAAATAGAAGGACTATCTATAATGGAGCTCCCATAAGGCAGTCAGCTGATTTCTCAACAGAAACACTGTAGGCCAGAAAGGAATGCCATGAAGTATTCAAAGTAATGAAAAGCAAGGATCTGAAACCAAGATTACTCTACCCAACAAAACTATCATTTAAAATTGAAGGTGAAGTAAAGAAGTTCCCAGGTCAAAAAAAGGATAAAGGAGTTCATTACCACCAAATCAGCATTGGAAGAAATGTCAAAGGGACTACTTTAAGATGAAGAAGAAACAGAGAGAAAGAGGAACATCGACATAAAGAATAAAAATTGAAATAAATAAGTACCTATCAATAATAACCTTTAATGTACATGGATTAAATGCTCCAATCAAAAGACATAGGGTAACTGAATGGATGAGAAAACATGACCCATATACATACTGTATACAAGAGACCCACATTAGAAAAATAGACCCACACAGAGTAAAAGTAAAGGGATATATATATATATATATATATATATATATATATATTCATGCAAATGGAAGAAAACAAAAATCTGGGGTAGCAATCTACTCTGATAAAAGAGTAATATTGAAATTAACCATCTCTCTGGGATGCCTAAGCCACGCCCGCCATCCAAGCCACACCCACCATCCAATCAGAGCGGCTGTATGCAAAGTAACCCAGCCAAGATGGAGGCTGGCAGCCAAGGATCAGGCAGCAGCGGACGGCAGGGTGAGCGGCGGCTCTGTGGGGCCACCGTGTCCAATCGACTGCTGCCCGGTGCTTAGCACGGGACTGGCCTAGAGGCTGCCCAGCATCCTGGCGGCTCCGAGCCCCGCCTTGGCACTGGTGCCGCTGGGGTTTGAGGGGTGGGGACCCAGCCGTGCATCCCAGTGGCTCTGAGCCCCGCCTCAGCACTGGTGCTGCTGGGGTCAGAAGAGCAGAGACTCAGCCCACAGGGGGCCCAGCACCCAGCAGCCCCAAGCCCAGCCTCAGCACTGGGTTGGAGAAGCAGAGACACAAACCTTCAAGTGAGCCCGGCACCCAGCAGCTCTAAGCCTCAGAGCCACGGAGGCACTGGGGCCACTGGGGCTACAGCAGAGACACGAATCTGCAGGAAACCTGTGGAAAGGGAGAAAAACTATCATAACTTTATCTCCCTTTCCACAAGATGAGAAAACTGACCCTGATTTATTTAGTGATATGGCCCACACCTTTCTACAAGCACAGCGTATATTATGACCACCCCCAGGAGGTCTGGTCAAAATACTGTCTCCAGGGAATAACACTACTGTGGCAAATCATCTAAGAGAGGAAACAAGCTTTTATTGGGTTTATTCGGAAGGTCAGAGAATATGCCACCCCAACATATGCTGTGTTGTTATATTGATGATCTTGAGCTGCAGATGCTTGAAAAACAGCAGATGCAAGGAGAGGCTTTCACTAAAGTCTTTTGATCTGTCTAAAATCGGACCCCCAAAAGGTTCCCTCGATGGGAAAAGTGTCATCAACCACTGAAGACTGACTCCTGTCACAGGAGACTACAAGTTGACATCACACCCAAACTTTGTTACAAACTGTCTCCCCCACCCCCATTCATCTTTCCTAAAACTCATGGACTCTCCTCTAAGAGGCCTAGATATCCGTCCCCTTTCCTTAGGAGGAAGGTATTTAAATCTGGACTCTAAGCCACCTTGGGGAGTTATTCATTTTCCCCTGGGATCTCCCACACATACACGAGGTACACATGTTAATGAACTTTTGTTTTTCTCTTGGTAATCTGTCTTTCATTACAAGGGCCTCCAGTAAGAACTCAGAAGGGTAGAGGAACACTATTTTTCCTCCTCCATAATTCTATCTCAGGAAATCAAGTCCCAGGCTGAACAGTGAGTTTGGCTCAAGTACCAAGCAGTCCCGGCTGAGGGGAGGGAAGCTTCTAGGGGGAAATCGGTGATATTGGCAGCGAAGTAGGACAGAGGGCACATGCATGGTTGCTGGTGGGAGTTTAAAGTAGTGCAACATTTTTGGAAGAGAATTTGGCAAAATCGATAGAAATGTTCAAGGTACATCCAAGAGTCTTCTTCTAGGAATCTCATCTGCTGAGATAAAGCACCAGTGCATAAGCCCTGGTCAGAACCCAGGATGCTACTGCAGGCTCCCCTTCCATGATAGGAAAACCTGCTAACAACCTGCATTTTTAAGACAAGGTGGCATCTATACTAATAAAAAGGTAATATGCTAATTAGACTGAACATCTTCCAGATGGATTTAATTGATATGTACAAAACATTTAATCAAAAATTTGAAGAATATGCAATTTTATCAAGTGCACATAGGTCACTGAAGAAAGGAGTAGAGGAAGATACAAACAAGTGGACGCATATACCGTGTTCATGGGTTAGAAGAATTAAAATAACTGAAATGTCTATAATACCTAAAGCAATCTATAGATTCAATGCAATCCCTGTTGAAATATCAATGGCACCCTGACTGGTTTGGCTCAGTGGCTAGAGCGTCGGTCTGCAGAATGAAGGGTCCTGGGTTTGATTCCGGTCAAGGCCATGTACCTTGGTTGTGAGCACATCCCCAATAAAAGATGTGCAGGAGGCAGCTGATTGATGTTTCTCATCAGTGTTTCTAACTCTCTATCCTTCTTCCTTCCTCTCTGTAAAAAATCAATAAAATACAAAAAGAAAAGAAAAATAAGAAATATCAATGGCATATCTCACAGATACAGAAAAAAATATTTCAAAAATATATCAAAAAGTACGACAAATAGCTCAGCAATATCGAGAAAGAAGAACATAGTTGGAAGGATTACAATACTGGATACCAAACCATACTGCAAAGCCATTTTAATCAAAACAGCCTGGTACTGGCACAAGAACAGGCATATAGACCAATGGAACAGAACAGAGAGCCCAGAACTCATCCCTTGCCTTTTTAGACAATTAATATTTGGCAAAAGAGGCAAGAGCATACAATAGAGTAAAATGGTGTTGGGGAGGAATTGGATAGCAACAAATGGTGTTGGGGGCGGGGATTGGATAGCAACAATCAAAAAAATGTACAACTGTACCACCAACTTAAACCATACACAAAAATAAACTCAAATGGATAAAAGATTTAAATGTAAGTTACAAAACCATAAAAATTCTAGAAGAAACATAGGTAGTAAAATCTCAAACATCTCTCAGAGCAGTATTTTTGCTGATAAGTCTTTAGAAGAAAGGCAAACAGGAAAAACATAAATAAATGGGGCCTGGCTGGTATAGCTCAATGGTGGAGCATCAACCCATGAACCAAAAAGGTCACAGTTCAATTCCCAGTCAGGATACATGCCAGGGTTGCAGGCTTGAACCCCAGGAGGGGGCTGGTAGGAGGCAGCCAATTAATGATTCTCTCTCATCATTGATGTTTCTATCTTTCCCTCTCCATTTTTTCTCTCTCTGAAATCAATAAAAAATACTAAACAAAAATAAACAAATGGGACTGCATCAGACTAAAAAGGTTCTTCTCAGTACAAGAAACCATTAAATGCAAAGGAACCCACCATATGCAAGAACCTATTTGACAATGATTCACCAGTTAAGGGATTAATCTCCAAAATATATACAGAACTTATACAACTCAACGCCAGGAAGACAACCCAATTATAAAAAGGGCAAAGTAATCAATGGACACTTGTGCAAAGAGGACATATGGATGGTCAATAGATATATGAAAAACTGCTCACCATCACTAATCATCAGACAGATGCAAATAACTACATTGAGTTATCACTGCACACTGGTCAGAATGGCAACTATCAATGTATCAACAAACAACAAGTGCTGGTGAGGATGTGGAGAAAAGGGAACCCTCGTACACTGCTGGTGGGAATGCAGATTTGTGCATCCACTGTGGAAAACGCAATGGAATTTTCTCAAAAAATTAAAAATGGAAGTGTCTTTTGACCCAGTTATCCCAGTTGGGGGTATATATCCTAAGAATCCTGAGACACCAGTCAGAAAGGATATACGCATTCCTATGTACATAGCAATGTGATTTACATTAGCTCAAAGCTGAAAACAGCCCAAGTGCCCAACAACAGATAAACGGATAAAAAATCTGTGGCATAGCTCAGCTGGCGTGGCTCAGTGGTTGAGCATTGACCTATGAACCAGGAGGTCACAGTTTGATTCCTGGTCAGGGCACACACCCAGGTTTGGGGCTTGATCCCCAGTGTGGGGCCTACAGGAGGCAGCCGATTCTCTCTCATCATTGATGTTTCTATCTATCTCCCTTCCTCTCTGAAATCAATAAAAATACATATTTTTAAAAAACTGTGGTACATTTACACAATAGAATCCTATGCAGATGTAAAACAGAAGGATCTCTTAACCTTTGAGACAACATGAAGGGACCTGGAGAGTGTTATGCTAAGCAAAATAAGCCAGTTGGAGAAAGACAAATATCACATGAATTCACTTATATGTGGAATCTAAAGAACAACAACAAAAAAAATCCCAGATGAATAAAATAGGTCTAGAGGCATGGATGCCTGAAACAGACTGACAGATCTCAGAGGGTGGGAGGGGAGGGAGTGCTGGAAGAGACCAATCAAAGAACATATATGCATATATGCATAGCCCATGGACACAGACAATAGTATGGTGAGGGCCTTGGGTGGGGTGGGTCCTGGGTAGGGGGAGGAGAAAAGGAAGGAAAAGATGTACATTTGTAATAGGGTCAACAATAAAAATAAATAAATTTTAAAAACACACAGAAGCAAATAACACAAAACCTGGGGTTAGTTTGATGGATCACCAAATCGTGATTCAAAATGAACCTGTTAGATTGGAAAAGGTCTGAAGCCAAGATAAAATAGATGATATTCACTGTGAGCCTTTAATCAGTGATCAGGGATTCTTGGCCTTTTCCTATTTTTTCACAACCTACTTCATAGCCAGCCATACAGTAGCACAGTAGTGAACCCTAAAATCTTCTCTTTTTCCTTCTCTTCTGTCTGACTGTAGTTGAGCAGGGAGCAGAACTTGTCTTCTATAGCCACACTGGCCATCTTGTAGTGTGTGTGTGTGTGTGTGTGTGTGTGTGTGTGTGTGTGTGTGTGTGTTCTAGATTCTTTACTTTTTAATTAATGAGTGAGTTAAGTCAGGCTTATACTATTTCCCAGTATCTTCAGGACATGAGGAGGTGGGGAGAGTTGAAGTCAGCCTTCAGCCTGGGAGAACCAAAATGTGTTCTCTATTCTGGTTTAGATCAAAGACATCTGCATTTTGTCAATCTTGGGATACATGCCCAACATTAATAAAGTTTTTCATTTTTATTTTCATCTCTTTTTGTCTACAAACCATTGGACAGAACCCTGGAAGGGAAGAGAGGTAAGTCTTAGGCCTCAATTCCCAATAGAGTCAGACAGAATATAAGCCCAGAGTGCGATGCAGCTGCTGGGGAAACTAGTGTTATTTTAGGTGGCATTGCTAGAATTGTGCAGAGTCCAGGAAAGAGCAATGACAACCTTTTGTTGGCAATGATCAGATGATAGAAAAATAATGCTTGCTCTGAGCTCCATACTAAAAGAAGGTGATACACAGAGTGGTGATCAGGACAGTGTGAAGTTCAAGGTCACCTGAGGGGTGGTAGAGGAAACTGAGGCTATGTGATCTAGACTGAAAAGAGACATATTGATGGCCTCTGGCACTTGAAGGGTCGTGGGAGAGTGGGTATGAACAAAGCCAGCTCCATTCAAGGGTAGAGAACTAGACCTGAGAATTGGCTGTTCCAGGAACATAGTTTCAGAGCGAAGAAGTTTTCCAGTTGAGCTGTCTCAGCATGGCATTCTCCGGCTCTGGCGGTAGCGAGACTGATTGGAAGCAGCCTTACAGAGGCTTGATGATCACTTTTTAGGGTTGAAGCCAAGAGTCCTAACTTGGAATAAACTGAACTAGTAGCCTCCAAATTCCTTCCTCACTGAGACTCCATACTCCTGGGTCTGGCTAATCCAAAGATGAAGCTCATAGGTTAGCCAGAGGGAACTCTCTGAGGAAGGGAGCTTCTGTTTCTGTGGGCAACATAATTAATGCTCACCAATGTTCAGTTCTCCTCTGCTGTCAGTCACACAGAGGATGATAAATCCTATTCCTTAAAGTTAGGTGTGACCACATAACTAGCTGTTACCAAAGATATGTGAAGCCCAACTGATTAACTGCAGATGCTTGACCTTCTGACTCTTTCTTCATCTGCAACAGTGAGAAGTGTTGAGATGGAGAGGCCAAGAGCAGGAAACCATTTGAATAACGAAATGTAGAGGCGAGCTGTCCTAAGAGTCAACTAGATCCACAGTAGACTTCATGAGAGCAAGAAAGCGGCTTTTTACACTAAGCCTCTGAGAATTGGTTTGTCACTTCCGCAAAACTTCGCCTATCCCCTGACTGGTATACTTTGGGAATAGAAGCCATGTGGGTTTTGAGTAGGAAAGACATTGGAGAACCGGGTGAGGTAAGTAAAAGGAAAAGCCAGGAGTCAGATCTCCTGGAGTTATATCTTCATGGAACATTGGGGTATACATGCATTTCTAAATTGCCCGTTACAGGTCTGAATAGGTCTCCTTAACTGTTAAATGAGAAATATCGGACGTGAAGTATTTGGAACAAATAGGAGTCTGGATAATGAAATTAAGTTAAACGCGGCTTCTAGAGTTCTATGCAAAGACCAGAGATTTTCCCTTTGTGAGGAAAAGCCAATCCCACGTGCCTGGGTCTACACAGAATCTGTGGGTTTTATCAACTGGTTCCTTCCAAGAACCCTGAACGAGCCTTGTTTTATACAGAGAAACTGCTGGTGTCACAGGTTTCAATGAGCTTAAAACCAGGGCCTTTGGGCTTCTGTCTTCTCACCAGGCTCTGCCATGGCGATTGCACAATGGACTGATTTCTTCAAAGGAGAATCAAGCAACAACCCCAGACACCTTGTCGACAGCTCAGGCCGGAGAGGAAAGGCAGCGCTCCCCACAGAAGCTCCACTTACAGCAGGGCTCACCCTCTGCCCGCAGCCGGCTTTGATCACTGTGAAGTTTCCACAAACACAGAATGAAGGAGGAAGAGGATGGTTATGTTTTTAACTTGATCTACACTCATGAGAAATAAGGGATACACAGTCTTAGCACAAAGATTTCCCTAGCTCCTCTGGTTCCAACAACTGTCAGTTTTCCCTTAAAGTATTGTCTAAAAATAGTTATATCTTTTGTTTGCTTTTTATCACTTCTCATTACGTAATTAAGATTTGATGGTGACAGTCACTTATGACTGACTTAGTTCAGTAGAGTACAAGCCCAGAAAGCAGGCTGCCGGCCTTCAAAACTCAGTTCTCTGCTTTCTACTTTTTTGCTGTGTGGCTTTGGGCAAGTAATTTAACCAGTATGTGCTTTAATTTTTCTCATCAGTTCAACGGGTATTATAATCGTATCTCTCTACCTTATAAGGCCGATGTGGGGTAAGAAGTGCTAATATATGTAAAGAGGTTGGAAAGTGCTTGGCATGTGGTAAGTATTCAAGAAGTAGTATTCATGTTTTTGCTAAGTTCTTGACTAGCAGCCAACCAAATTCCAAAACCTGTGAACAGTCTCTGTGTTCTCAAGTCTAGGAGGCTTTTAAACAAGTTAATTCATGGGCTCCAGCTAATGGCCCTAAAAGTCCATCAGAAAGAAAAAATCAAGCAGCAATCCAAGGATTATGAGTAAGAAGAAATTAAGAATGAACAATAGATCTCAATTAAAATCAAAGAAGAATGGAAATTAGACAGGAGACTAACAGCAGTTCTGCAGACTGGTGTCATGTGATCAGCTCTAGCTACAGGGATGCTGGGGAAAATGTTTCCGATGGCCAAGGAGATGAAAGCAGACGTTTGCAAGGGCAAATTATGCATTCCTGCTCTAGTGCTGCCCCTTCTTCCCTGTCTTGTCTTCCTCCTCTTTCTCAGAAAGCAAAATTGTCTGTTTTCAATTAGGGGAGGCCACAGGAACCTCAGGCACCTTGTTGCTGACAGCCTTGAGCCTCTGAGCCACAGCTGGGTGAGTGAGGGGAAAACAAAACAAAACTGTAATGCTACGATGAAGTGGTTTTCCTATTTGTGGGAAATCACAAAACTTAATCAATACAGTAATCACGGTTTCTGCAAAAATAGACAAATGTTTCAAAGAAAAAAAGGGGACCATAGGGATTACAAAGTGGTCACTGATCCATCAATTTCTCTCTTCTACTATCTTTCTAAAACCTTTCTGCAGAGTGTAGAACCTGCCAATAGTGCAGAACTTAAGGCATGGGTAATCCCAATAATAGTGCTGATAGAGCAATCTACTCCCTCAGATGCCAAAAAGTAAAGGAGTTAGGATAGCGAGGTAGATGAGAAAAGCTAACTAAGAAGCAGAAAAAATTGAAATAATTAATATACACTTAGAGCCAGAAGAAGGTACCATGACAATAGAACAGTAAAGATTTTTGAGAGATTATAGATATCATTGCCAGGATAGCAAGTATGTCAGACATTCTAGAAAATAAAGAGGGAGAAATCTCACAGAACTTAAAGGAAAAGAAAATATATCTCAATGGACAATGAGATGAAATAATGTGGTGATTGATCATACAATGTGTGCACATGGGGAATTTTATTAAATGACATTTATGTTAGCAAAGTACCAGAAATGGTGTGTGTCCTCCAGCAAAGAACTGAGGCACCAGGGAAGTTACATCCCACAGAGGTACCATGCAGGAGGTTCAGAATTCAAGTGAGGAGCAATCTAATTTAATAAAAGCATAATATTGAAATTGACCATTTCTACGGGATGCCTAAGCCACGCCCACCAGCCAATCAGACTGGCTGTATGCAAATTAACCCAGCCAAGATGGAGGCCTGCAGCTCCGGAGGCGGGTGCAGTGCAGGTCTCAGGGTGAGCAGGGCTTGCAGGGCAGGTGAAGGGGGAGGGGCAGGGCCAATGTGTGGGTGGCGGGTGGTGTGTGTGGGTGGGCGGGGCTGATGGGCGGGGTGGCAGGTGGTGTGTGTGGGTGGGCAGGTAGCTATGGGTGGGTGGCAGGCTGCAGGTTGGGTGGGTACAGGCCGGGCTGAGGGACCCCCGAGTGCACAATATATTGTGCACCGGGCTCCTAGTATGTCTTATATAACCCTGTTTTGGTGACTGTATGTCATGTTTTGAGTGTCAACATGTATGCTAACAGTGTTTGGAATTTATACCCCTTAATTGTAATAGTTGCTCCCACAGACGTCTAAACATTTTGAAATTGTTTTTTTTTTTTCTTTTTAACTCTCAGAATTGTTCAACATCTTCTTTACAATTCATTGCCATTTTAATCATTAAAAAGTAAGCACAGCCTTTTCCTGGGGAGAAGGAAGAAAATGCAGGATACTTCCACTGCAGCCTCCCAGCCCCAGAGGCGGGAGAGCGGAGAGGAACCACGAGGCAGGCGAGAGCACACCGGGCATCTCATTAGTGCCAGATGGAGACCAGCATGGGAAGCCCAAGTCATCGCTTTTGGGAGGTTTCCTCTTCTGTGTGTTTGGATAATGACCCCGTGGAAGTTCAGCCATTCATATCTGAGAGGTCCTTTACAGCTGGCTTATCTTGGAGTGTCCTCGGGAAGTCCCATAGAAAAGTAAGGCATCCTTTGCTAAGCTTTACTAAGGCTTTTATGGCAACCCTAGAGGCCCAGCATGTAAAAATCATGCCCGCCTTGATACTCTAACCTCTCCACCCAGAGCTGGCGGGGAGGGGGAGGCCTGGCCTGCCCCCGACCCCTCCTGCTTTCTTTGGCTGCTTCCAGCCCCGCCCTCAGTCCCCCGAGTCGCCTGGGGCTGGTCATGCTTCCTCTGGGCACCTGCCTGCTTCCACCTCATCTCCAGAACAACGCAGCCGCTCCACCCCATCATGGCACCAGAGCAGAGCATGGAAGCCTCGCGCCTGCTGCAGAGTTTCAAGTGCCACTTCCTGGCTGCGCATGCGTTGCACTCCTTTCCCTAGCAGGTGGGCTGCAGGGTGCTGAGTGCAAGCAGTGGGTGGCAAAGGACTGGTGAGGGAGAGCTACAGGCTCTCACCCCTGCCCTCCCACCACGGGATGGTCCCTCCTCCTCCAGGTGCCTCCCTGTTTCCACAGCCATCTCCAGAGCAACATGGAAGCTCTATCCCCGCCCCCCACCCCCCCTATGCAGCCTCCTGCTAAACGGTCATTATGGTGTGAGGGCGTCATGGCCATTGACATATTAGCTCCTTGTTATATAGAACGAACATTCAGCAGCCCCTCTTTTAGGTTTCGCAGCCCAGAATTATTGCTATAACATAAAAACCTTGGGCCCCGAACACACTCTATTGATAAAGTAAACCCCATGTATGTCTTTATTTCTCAGTTCTTCAAACATTCTTTCACTTTTGCTTTTGTGCCTGACACTTAGGAAGTGAAGATTCCTTGGCATTGTGGGTTGAGCTGTGTTCCCCAAAATTCATATACTGATGTCCTCACCCTCAGTACCTGATTTGGACACTGTGACTTCATAGGAGTCAGCAATACAAGGTGCAGTCGTTAGAATGGGCCCTGGTTCCGTGTGATGGTGTCCTGACAGACATGCACACAGGCAGAATCCTTGGGACCATGAAGAGGGCTGTCTGAAAGCCCAGGCGAGCCTGCAGCCAGCCCTGCAGCACCTGGATGCTGACGTTTCTCCTCCAGAACTGCGAGAGAGCAATGTCTGGGTAAGGCCCGGCTTGCGGTGCCCTGTGGCTGCTGCCCTCCCAGACGCACCGCAGGGGCTCTGGCTGGCCTCCCCCTCGGGAAGCTTCCTGGGTCGTGAGGGAGAACAGCCGCGGCTCCACATGGGATGACACTTGGCCCGAGGGGGCTGAGGCAGGCCAAGCCGCTGAGGCCCTGCTGGCTCCTGCAGCCCCGGACTGGGATGGTCCCTGGCTGGAGGCTGGCTCTGCTCCTGGGAAGAGTCTCCTGCTCACTGTTCTTACAGCTCTGGGGCCACCCTCTCTGACAGCCTTGCTTTTGTGTTTGCAGCTGAGTAGCTTTCTCAGCCTGAACCCTGCACATAGATATTGGGGGAGCCTCTTTTGCAAGTTGTACAGTCTCAGTAGTGTGGTCCTTTAGATCCGTTGAGCGAACTTTCTCACTAGACAAACAAAACAACAGATGTAAGAAACATTACCTCAAATGCAAGGCTGAGGGGGGCAGAAGTTAGGAATCCACAGAATGACTTGGAAATATCAGAGGCCAATAAAGGTTTTGTGAGATCTTAAACTTACAAAGTTTGGAGGATCTCTTTAAGAGAAAGAATAGCACTCAACTTTAAAAGCAAAATGAGGTTTGGTTTCTTGGAAAGAGCCACGCCAAGCAAAGTTCTCCAACTAGAAATCTGCATCTAGAAAGCAGTAAACCTGGAAACCAAGTGCATCCTTTGAGATGGCAAGAAAGATATTGACACACTGTACACATTCATAAGGATGCGTGTTGGAATAGCTAAGGGAACCATTAGAGAACAGAGACAGAGTGTGTATCTTTAAAAGAAGTAGAGGGGAAACAATGGAACCAGACTTTCAAGAGCTTCATCCAAATTAAGGCATAAAAGAAGATAAAAAAAGAAAGAAAGAGATCATAAAAATTGCAGAGTAAAATTGTAGCCATGAATCCTAATCACACTACAGTTGACCCTTAAATAACACAGTGTTTATGGATGCAGACTCCCACACAATGAAAAATCCTGGTATAATTTTCGACTCAGATGTCTCTTGATATCCACAGAGGACTGATTCCATGATGCCACATGGATATCAGAGTCTGAAGATGCTCAAGTACCTTGTATGAAACAGTGTAGATTAGTATATGAGTCATGCATCCATGCATTTCCAACCTGGTGTGTGTGTGTGTGTGTGTGGGGGGGGGGGTATTGCTATTGATCCATGGTTGAGTGAATCATGGAGGTGAAACCTCAGCATATGAAGGACTGCTGTATCTTTATTGAAAACATCTGTGTACAAATGCACTTGGGCAGATCAAATTTGTGTTGCTCAAGGATGAACTGTAAATATAAATGCACAGAAACCTCCCCTAAAATGTAAGGACCATCAGTCTGAGTTAAAAAAAAAAAAAAAAAAAAAAAAAAAAAAAAAAAAAAAAAAAATTAAAAAAAAAAAAAAAAAAAAAAAAAAAAAAAAAAAAAAAAAAAAAAAAAAAAAAAAAAAAAAAAAAAAAAAAAAAAAAAAAAAAAAAAAAAAGGAAAATCCAAATCTGACTATATAATCTTTACAATAGACTATAAAACCTGAAGACACAGAATAATTGAAATAAAAAATGGAATAAAATGAATTAGAAAATGATGACCCGGTGGAAAAGTTCTAAATTTAAATACTACTAAAGCAAGAATTTCCAGGATAAGGAGAAATGGAAAAATGTACCTTAGAAACAGAATATTTTAACATAGCAGCTCCAAGTAAATGATATAACAAGCAGCTATCACATCTAATCAACATTATGTATCAGAGCATTATGAATTTGGCCATGTATTGATTATAAAACCATCTTCAACAAATTTCAGAGTTTGTATCAGACATACCTCATATTCTGAGCATAACACAATTTAGAATAAATAGCAAAGATAACTTAACATTTGTTTTAAAATTATAAAAACACATTTCTAAATAATTCATGGGATAATGAAGAAATAAAAATGAAAGAAAAAATTTATAAATGAATATAATTAAAATACTATGTATTCCTTTAGTACAAGTTAAAGGAAAGTTTATAGCCTGAAAGGCTTCCAGTAGACAAGAAGGCTCAGAGATGATGAGCTCAGCATCCAAAACATGAAATTAGAAAATGATAGCAAAAGCATAGAAGAAAGAAAATAAGAGCAGAAATTAATGACATGAGAACAAACATAAAGAAGATAGGCAAAATTAATTATTAAAAAATGTTAATAAAGTAAACAAATACTGGGTAATATTAGTCAAGAAAAGAGAAAAAGCACAAAAATTTCAATTGAAGGAATATAAATATGAATTCTATAACTATAATGAATAAATTAAACTAATAGCAAAGAAATGTTATAAATACAATAAACAATAATATAGGTACATATCTACAAAAATACAATTTATTAAAATTATTTCAAGAAGAAATAGACAACATTACTACTTGCCGTATTATTTCACAAAGGAAATACCAGATCCAAATGACCTTGGAGTTAATGTCTATCAAACATCAAAGAACAGATAACTCTACCTCACACATATTCTTACAAGAAATTGAAGAAGCAAAACACATACTAACTCACTTTATGAGGTCATCCGATGCCTGATACTAAGACCAGACAAAGAACCTCAAGAAAATAAAACTACAGCTCAATTTCCTTTGTAAAGAGAGACAAAAAAAAAAATCTAAACAAAATGCTATAAAGAACTCAAAATACTTTAAAGCAAATGTATAAGGAACATACATCATGACCACTTTGAGATACTGGTTTAATTTTTTTAAATCATTTTATATAATTAATTATGTCAGTAGCTTAAAGAAGCAAAACCAAATATTTGCATTTATAAATGCAAAGATATGTTTGATAAAATTCAACATTTATTCTTGACTTAAAAAACAAGACAAAACTATACAAAATAGTAAAAAGCAAGGAATGAGAGGAACTTCTTTAACTTGACAAAAGGCACCAACAAAGGCTACAGCAAATCATATGGGAAGGTTTTTAAGATAAGGAAAAATGATAAGAATGCCTGCTTTCACTTTTTCTACTTAGTAAAGTACTAAAGAACTTAGCCAGTGCAATAAGAAAAAAAAGGAAATAAAATTTAAAGAGATTGGAAAGCAACAATTAAAGCTGTCATTATTTGCAGATGTTAAGATTTTTCTACATAGAAAACTTAAAAGAACCTAGAAATATATTATTCAAATTAATATAAAATTTTACCACATTTATTGGAATTAAAAAAAATCAATATACAACTGCATTTGTAAACACCAGTAATATGTAATTATAAAATATAATTTTTAAAACGATACTACACTGGAAACTATCCAGAAAAGCAAGAGATGGTGAAGTGATCTTCAGGGTTAGGAAGAGCGTTGAGGTGGGGCACAGGTCTTCCTAAGGCAGGTGGAAGGCTTTGCTTCTTAAGCTGGGTGGGGGTAGATTTCTGTTTGTTTGTTTGTTTGTTTGTTTTACTGTACGGATACTCATTTATGTATGACTTATTTTTGCAATTATTTTTATTATTTAAAACAGCTTATAGTCTTTTATGTGTGATATCTTTGGAAATTATTAATTGATTAATAGATAGTTATTTTGTTATTTTTCCCATTGATTTTTAGAGAGAGAAACATCCATGTGAGAGAGACATGGATTGGTTGCCTCCTGCAGGCCCTCTGAGCAAGGCTGGGAATCAAGCCTGCAACCAAGGTCCATGCTCTTGACTGGAATAGAACTTGGGACCCTTCAGGCCGCAGGCTGACACTCTATCTACCTGAGCCAAACTAGCCAGGGCTGAAATTATTTTTATTATTGAAAAAGCAGAGCACCATGTTATCGCTGTTGTTGCAATGGTGCTGGATATACAAATGTGTGGTAGTGTTGCGGTGCAGTGGGAGAGCTGGAAAGATGGAAGTCGGAGAAGGGTTTTGAAGGGCCCTGGACCTCAAAGGCCAAGTTACAGAATGTTTGCTCTGCTCTGAGGAAGCAGCTGTGTAGTCTATCAAGGAACAATGCATGCACAGACACACAAACAACTGACTAAATCAGACTGTGTTTTAGGAAACTAATTGACAAAATACTAGGATGACCATGTTGGAATTGTAGGAATGACTTTCCGTGCCTCTTAACATACAGAAGTTACAGCCTTCCCGCTCGGCTTCCCTGAGCTTTGCAGTGTGAAGGGTCACGTGTCTTGTCACACTCATCTTAGCCAGAGCATCTCATCGTCCTTTAGCAAAAGGCTAATCAGACAGGGTGGTCTTGCAGGCCAACACTTATACCAGCATGCAGCATGCAGGACTGACCCCTCGTTAGGATTCGCTCCTGGCTTGTCTCTCTGTTCCTGCATCTGCCCAGAGTCTGGCCCAGTGAGGGCTCATTGTCTCTGCCCTGCACTTGCTTTTGGAATTGGAACAGATTTGTTCCCTTTATTTGGACCCTGGTCACCTTCTATGATGACCTTGCCTCACCACTTTCTTTTCTGGAAGAAACCTCGATCTCCAGTTCCCAGCCCGGGGCCACCGAGGTAACCAACGTTCCCTGGTGAGGAGGATCAGACCACCCATGGCCTCAGCTCCCACGTCCTTACGATAAAAGCTTGGGCCCTGACAGTATTTGTTTATCTCCTTGGATCGTGTGGACAGAGCCTTACAGTATTTGGCCTTGATCACAATTTGAAAAACTGTAAGTTGCAGCCATTAGTGGACTGTGAAGTCATTTCTATGGGTCACAACTAGCATTATTGTTAATAGAGTAGAATTCTATTTTTAAATGGAGCAGAATAAGCAAAGATCCAATTGCCTCCTATGTGGTAAGGTACATACTGTTTCTTATAAAATTTATATTTTAGTTATCATTAAGCATTGTGTCCCCTCAATATTCCTTTGTGGAAGCCCAACCAACCAGTACTTCAGAATGTGACTCTGTTTTGGAGCTGGGATCTTTTTTTTTTTTTTTAAATATATATTTTATTCATTTTTTACAGAGAGGAAGGGAGAGGGATAGAGAGTTAGAAACATTGATTAGAGAGAAACATCTATCAGCTGCCTCCTGCACACTCCCCACTTGGAATGTGCCCGCAACCAAGGTACATGCCCTTGACCAGAATCGAACCCGGGACCTTTCAGTCCGCAGGCCGAGGCTCTATCCACTGAGCCAACCAGTTAGGGCAGAGCCGGGATCTTTAAAGGGGTGCTTCCACTAAGTGAGGCCACTGGGGCGCGTGCTGACTGGTGTCTTTACAAGCAGAGGGAATCTGGATGCAAGAAGAGGAAAGATCATGTGAGGACAGCAGAAGAGAGAGCAGGCCGAGGAGAGGCACTGAGACACTGCACCGCTGACACGTTGACCCTGGCCTTCCACCCTCCAGAGCTGTGAGAACGGCAGTTCTGACGTTAAAGCCCCATTGACATTTTGTTATGTCCCCCCTGGCGACCTAACACAGACATAATTCTTATGGTAGGTTCACTCAAAAAGGTAAGTCGCTGGCTTAGCTGATCTCTAAGGGCCCTTTAAATTTGAAAACGTATTGGGGGTTGACAAGAGTAAAGTCCTGTTCTTCAGTTTGTATGGAAGCTTCCGGGGTCTTCATCACCCGCAGCACACAGGAGGGTGCCCCAATCTGTGAGAAACAAGGCATGCGGTACGCCTCTGAGCTTGGAAACCTGTCTCATCAAGAAGACAGAAACGCAGCGTTCGCGGGCACCAGTACAGGAGTGCGGGGACCAGACAGTGCTTGGCAGCAAGGGTTACAAAAGACTGAACTTTTGAAATGTTCAGGGCAGCCAGGCGTGTGGTGTCCCAAACACTGAGTCCCTTGTTCAATGAGATAGCTTGCATGAGGTAGTAGATGTGTCTGGATTTTGTTCCACTCCCACCCATGAATTCGCCCCTGGGCACCACCCCTCCCGTAAATGAGGGTGTGTTCTGCGCCAGCAGAGGGCCCCATCCTGGCTGGAGCATGTTCACCACAGGGTACTCCAAAGGTGAGTCTGTAAACATGGGTCCCAGAGTGCCATTTGATGACAACCTCCCCTTGGCAGGTCTGCTTGGAGTATCCCAGATTGCATTCTCATAGTCGCTGTGTAACATCCAGTGCCAGCTGATGTTAAAACAACCTGCCATAATTCATTCTCTCCAAAGAAGTGAGAGGAGGCTAATGCCCAGCTCCTGGCACAGCCACAGAGGGCCTTGGAGAAGGTGGCCGTGACTTCAGCTTTTGGCAGAGGCTGTGGGCTGGATGGGGGGCCAGGCCAGCAGCAGCAGCACTGGGCACAGGATGCCTGGCATGGGCACTGCCTCTGGCCGGGCCAGGGAACAGTGTGAACTTCCTCTACCATTCTTCCCAGAGCTTAGGGGGTCTGTCACCTAAACTGATCACACCACCAACCTTGGGTGTCACTAGGATTTCACTTTCCCGAAAGGTTCTTGATGGGACCTTGAGCATCAGGCAACAGTGGCCTGGTTGTCAATCCCAGTAGATCCCTAATTATGAGAAGAGCATTTCTCCACGTCCAACCTGATCTTCCATTGACCCTATGGACAGACCAAAGATCCCTGAAAATCATTCCACCCCCGACACTGTTTCATTCAAGGCTGAGTCTCTGGACTGGAGATGCCTCATTACTTAGTATCAAGAGAGGGACGCTATGTAGTATTCCATTGTGTGGATGTGCCACAGTTTTCTAATCCACTCATCTGCTGATGGGCACTTGGGCTGTTTCCAAATCTTAGCTATGGTAAATTGTGCTGCTATGAACATAGGGGTGCATATATGTTTCTGATTGATGTTTCTGTTTTCTTGGTCTATATTCCTATAAGTGAGATCACTGAGTCAAATGGGAGTTCCACATTTAATTTTTTGCAGAAACTCCACAGAGGCTGCACCAGTCTGCATTCCCACCAGCAGTGCACTAGGGTTCCTTTTTCTCCACATCCTCAACCAGCACTTGTCATTTGTTGATTTGTTGATGACAGACATTCTGACAGGTGTGAAATGGTACTTCATTGTCATTTTGATTTGCATCTCTCGGATGATCAGTGACTTTGAGCATGTTTTTATATATCTCTTGGCCATCTGTATGTACTCTTTGGAGAAATGTCTATTTAGGAACTCTTGCCATTTGCAACAGCATAGATGGAACTGGAGAGCATTATGCTAAGTGAAATAAGCCAGTCAGAGAAAGATAAATATCACATGATCTCGCTCATTTGTGGAATATAATGAACAACATAAACGGATGAACAAAAATAAATCCAGAGATAGAGAAGCATTGAACAGACTATCAAACCTCAGAAGGAAGGCAGGGGAGGGGGGAGGGGGATAAGAGATTAACCAAAGGACTTGCATGCGTACATATAAGCATAAATAATCAATGGACACAGACACGAGGGTGGTGAGGGCATGTGCTGGGGCATGGGAGTGGCCGGAAAGAGGTCATGGGGGTGGGGGCGGGGAAATAAACATATACTTTAATCAATAAAGTAAAAAAGGGGGGGATAAAAAGAGAGAGGAGCAGGGACACTGTGGGCCACTGCATGCATGCTTTCTTCACAGGCTTTCCCACTCATTCAGGGCTCTGGTTAATCTGAACCATTTTCAGGCTCAGAGGAGATGGGGTATGGAGTCCTCAGTGGATTAGGAAGAAATAGTTATTCAGCATCGCCAATGCGTAACTCATCTTCACAAGAGCCTGTGAGTGGCAATCAAAGCACCTGCTTTGCATAGGAGGAGACTAAGTCCTATAGGTTAAATGACTCGCCCTGCCCTGACCAGTGTAGCTCAGTTGGTTGGAGCATTATCCTGTAACCAAAAGGTTGCGGGTCAGGGTACATACCCAGGTTGATAGTTTAATCCTCAGTCAGGGTAAGTAAAGGAAACAACTGATCAGTGTTTCTCTCTCACTTCCATGTTTGTCCCTCTCTCTTTCTCCCCTTCTTTCTAGGAGGGAGGGAGGGAGGGAGGAAAGGAGGGAGGGAGGGAGGAAGGAAGGAAGAAAGGAAGGAAGGAAGGAAGGAAGGAAGGAAGGAAGGAAGGAAGGAAGGAAGGAAGGAAGGAAGGGAGGGAGGAAGGGACTTGCCCTAGGTCACCAAGCTCAGGAAGGGAATTCAAAAACAGCTTATTTGATGACTGGGATCTCTGGTCTTTGCCTCCCCTCCATGCTGAAGCTGGAAAAGATATTATACTTGGTCCTGAGAGAGACAAGTGGAAATGGAGAGGGGCCCAAGGATGACCCTGAAGATGACGAGAAATCTTCAGAGGCTTCCCCAGAGCAGTGAAGGTGAGACCACAGGACAGACCCCAGAAATAGTTCATGGCCAACCATAGGTCCATGTGGCCAGCTCTGTCCTCAGAAGAAGCCCTTCTTTATTAGACTTTGGAGGTGTTGTCCTACAAGGGAGGTGAGAGTGGTGGAAAGCTCAGTGCTGGGTCAGGCCCACCATCACAATTTCCTGGCTCTGGGCAAGTCTCTGCACCTCTCAGTGCCTGCTTCCTCGTTGGAAAATGGAAATGATGCTCCCTCTCCCCATTCCTGAGAGGACTCAGCCTGTGCTGGACGCCTCTTCTCCCTCCTCCCACTGGAAGCTCAGGAGTGCGCGTTCTTTTCACTTACTGCTCATTCCATCGGGAGGTGTGGAAGGCAAATGGAAAATGTATGCTTCCTCACAGAGCTTTCCTTGTTTGAATGAACTGAATCTTTATTTTTCTTTTACAAGTAAAGAGGTTTTCATTAATTTGTGCCAGACCATTTAATATATTCTTAGGTTTCTACAGTGGTCTTGTTTCACTTAATTTTCTGGATTTCCAAGAAAGTTTCAGGATTTGGTTTAATGAAAGACCTTGAAGGGGCTGAGAGAAATGAGAAAAATGGGAAGCAATTTCTTTGCAACAAGACTTTAGTTTAAGGATCCGGCCGAGAAATAAATACAATTGACTGTCTGTTGGGGTTTTCTTTAAAAGTCTCAATCTTGGTTCTTTCTGGGGGAAGTAAGATTGGTAAGAGCAAGCCAGAAATTCAACAGCATAATGCACACTATTTCATTTGTTTTCATTTGGGCCATGAATCAGTCATTAAAGCCCTGGACGATGGGAAAAGATGTGTCAAAAAAATAAGCCACCTGAAAGCTCCCTGGGCAGGCCACAGGCCTTGCGGGAAAGGCGCGAAGCAGGGTTCCTCCTCCTGTCTTACAGGCAAGGCACTGAAGAATAGGAGCTCTAGGGATTTGCCTGAGGTCCCAGAGCAAGTGAGGGCGCCTAACAGATCCAGAAGATTCCAAAGCCTTCATTGCTGGGGGGTGGGGCTGGGAGGAGGGAGAGAGAAAAGGAGAGGAAGGAAAGGGGAGGGGGAAAGAAAGGAAGAGGGGAGAGTAGAGAGAAGGAGAAGGGAAAGGGAAAAGAAAAATGAGATTGTAGGAGGTGGATAGGAGGAAGAGCGATAAGAAGAGACCAATAGCATTGTGCTGGGATGGGGGACGGGAGAGGCTCAGGAGCTTGTGCTTCCTCATCCCAGCGGTTACCTTACAAGACTGCTTCAGAGGCTAAAGTGACAAAATGATGTAGAGAAATGTTTCCTGGTGCCAGACCTGAGGGAGGCCATGAGCTGCGCCACCCTCCAGCCTGTGACCTTGAGCAAGTTCTCACCCTTTCTCTGAGCACCAGTTTCCTCACCCACAAAAGGGGGTTGGGAATAGTCCTCCCCTTAGAGAAGGTGTCTTAGGAACCTGACCTTTGTGGGAGACCCATCAGGGATGCAAATGCACAGCTGTGGTTAAGAATATGACACCTTTAGAGTTCTGACACACAACACAAATGAACATTAGTGCTGCCACTTACATGAACTAGATGTATACACAAAAGCAGCTGCACTTTAGTCTAGGAAATAAGGAAATTACTGATCAGAGGACTTGAGAGAGAGGGCCACTGCTGCACATCCCATATCTCAGGCAGAGGGGCCAGCGCAGCCCTCGTCCTGGGCGCCCTGGGAGCTCTCAGGGGCCCTTGTTGGAAAGCCCATCACCTAACCCGTGGCTTCTCGCTTTCCTCTAGGTTGGGCTGCCAGATAAATTGAAGGATACCTAATTAAATTTTATTTTAGATATATAATGAGACCTTTTTTTTACTGTAAGTATGGTCTATACAATATTTAGGATATTCTGTTGAACTAAAAATTTGTCACTTATCTGAAACTCAAATGCAACCAAGCATTTTTATCTTTTTATTTGCTAAATGTGTAAACAATACTTCCAGGGAGAAGGCAACTTGCAACTCAACTATGCTTGGAAATACTTTAAAATTGTGGCCTATATTCTTGAAGTTTACATAGTCAAGATGATTTTTATGTGTGGATTTCATATTTCTTTGGCTTAACATCATGCCTAATCTCCCTGTCACCAATCTCCCCTCCAGTGAGTCCCGTCCCCCAGCTCAGCCATCCTCTCTTCCTGCTGAAGAAGTCAGGGGGTTCCAATGCGTGCATCTGCATAATATGCTGTCCACACATCTTCAGATTATCTCTCAAGTGGCTTTTCAAATTATTCCAAGTGACATATATATATGTAGACATGGCAATTTGAAAGTGATGACATTTAATCTCTCCTCGTGACCTTTTTCTAAAGTTCTCATGGGTACAGTCGGAGCCTCCCTCCCAAGCCCAGCTGAGCAGCTGTAGAAGTTTCTCCTGCTCCCATAAACTGGTGCTCCAAGAAAGGAAAAGCCAGTGCTTTTACCCCTTTTCGAGCCAATCAGCACTCAATTCCCCCAAAGACCATTGGTTTGAAAAATAAGATCTATGACATGGTGCCTGGTTTCCCAAAGTGGAAAGCATGGACTTGGAAGAGTGTCTCCCACCTCATGGCTGGGCATGCAAAGAAGGGGCTCCCATTCTTCAGGCGAGTGGTTCTCAATCCCAGCTGCACATTCCAATCACTGCACTGGACAGTTTAAAGCTGCTCATTCCCCAGCCCCACTATAGCCTAGTCAATACTTATCTCTGGGAAAGGGGCCCAGGTTGGTATCTTTTCCACAGGAGAGAGGGCCACTGTTTCACATCCCATATCTCAGGCAGAGAGGCCAGCATAGCCCTTGTCCTGGGCACCCTGGGAGCTCTCATGGGTGTTTTTGGAAAGCCCTTCACCTAACCTATGACTCCTCACTGACAATAGGACACTCCAGGTTGGGCTGCCAGATCAACTAAAAGTAAGTCTAGTTAAATTTTATTTTAGATATAAAATGAGTGACTTTAATGGCAGTGGGGTTAAGGACACTTGCTTTGAAAAACAAGCTATTTACTCATAGTGATCAAACAGAAGGGGCTAGCAAGAACAGAAGAATGCCAGAGACCTACCTGAGGCTGGGGCTCAAGGTCGTTCTGCCCTGAGTCGTCCGCTAAGGAGCCTGTCTGCTGGTCTCAGGAGCACAGCTTCTCTTCAGGGACTCCAGGGGCCTCTTTCCTGAGTGAGGAAAGTGACCTGGTCCTCTTGAGGCCCAGCTCAAGTTCCCTACTTGCCCCAGGTTGCTTCTGACTCCCTGTTCCCCTCCCCCACACCTGCAGCCCCCATCCCAGCACATGGCGAGCACGGCCTTTGTATCTCCGGTGACAAGACAGGAGCCCCTGGAGGTTGCTCCCTCCTGTCTCCAGCACTCAGGTCACAGCCTGCCCACATCACAGGCTCAACAAGTACAGGGCCAGGGAGAGAGCCAGAGCTGCAGGTGCTTCTCTTGTCATCCGGGAAGCCTGACCTCTCGCCCTCTGAAGACACAGCTTGGAGGTCCAGGACCTGCAGCTGCCCCTGAGGATGGAGAAGTCTGTCTCCTACATTACACACTTGTCACTCTAGGACCAGCTTTTACCATGTGGGAAACCAGAGCCAGTCCTCCGACCATGTGGTGCCCTTTCTAAACAGGGACACGTCACCATCAGGCAGGACACCAGCCCCTCTCAGATGCCACACAGGTAGGACAGAGGGGGAGCTTCATGAGCAGAGTCAGTTCCAGCCCAGGGGAACAGGGCCTGGGGGTGGCTGTCAGGGACTCTGAGTCAGTTCCAGCTGCCTTAACAAAATACCATGGATGGGGTGACTTAAACACCTTTTATTTCTCACAGTACTGGAGGCTGGGAGGGCCAAGATCAGGAAGCCAGCATGGTTGGGCTCTGGCGAGAGGACTCTTCTTGCTTAACAGACAGCTGCCTTCTTGCTGCGTCCTCACACAGTGCAGAGACAGGCAGAGTTCAGGTTCCACCCTCCTGACCTCATCATAACCTGATCACCCCAAAGACTCCTCCAAATATCCTTACATGGGAGGGGAGGGTTTCCACGTGTGCATTTTGGGGGGACACCAACATTCAGTCCATAGTAGGGGACATAAGGGGAGTTAGGGCAGAAGAACAAGAGAAATAAAAGAGAACCTCAGCATCTCAGGGGAGCAGCCACATGTCTGGGGAAACGTCAAGCCATGTCGCTGGGACCTCCCCATGTAGTGTTGTTGGGATTAGGGCGCTGTGATCAGGGAGCTGGAGACAAGGCAGTGGTTGCCCTATGGCCCCCTCTTCTGAGGCTTCCTGTGTTCCATAAAGAGATGAGAGGACAGGAGGCCGGCCTCTCATTTGGGGAGTGAGAGGCTGTGATTCTCTCTCTGGGTTCCTTAATGATGCTTTTCCAGGGTGGTCCGACTCCCACGAGTTTCTGCAGCACCCACTGGTCAGTCAGCAAAAGTCAGTGAGCTCCACTATGCCCAGTACCTTAGAGCAAACAGGATGTGCAATGTTCCTTCCTCGAGGGACCCACATTCCTATGGGGGAAGAAAGAGAGTCGCACAGTCACACAGATGTCGGAGGCCCAGATGTGAGGGATGCAGACTGAGTCCCTGTGGCTTCCACCTGATGGGGGCACCAAGGAAGACCAAAGGGTGGAGGTCAGAGGGGGAAGTGGACACTGGCTTCCCAGGCTACCTGCCTGCTGCAGGCCTGGGCTGGCCACATTTTCGACTGAAGGCTCTCCTGTCTGCCCCAGCTTGCATTCAGGTTCTGAGAACTCCTGCCCCGCCTCCAGGGGGAAAGAGCAGTAGAGATCCGGACCCCCATAATTTAGCCCCAGTGACCCAGGGATTTCCCCAACCCTGGCCCACACGCAGTAAGAGGTCCTTACACTGAACCCTCATCAAATTACCCAATTTAAATATACCATCTGTTTCCCACTGACCAACCTGACCCCGTGACCTAGTCTGGGATGTAAGGGAAGGTTTCAAAGAAAAAGACCTTTGAGCTGAGCTCCAAAGGATGAAATTCCAACTGCTTCTAATGGGTGGACTCAACATATATGTTGGTCAATGGGAGGGGTCGTGGTGAGCTTGAGGCTGTATATGCCTGGCCAGGATGTCCCTGTCCCTGGGCCCTAGGGGTAAAGAAGAACAAGAGGCAAGTCACATCCCTTCAGCAGCACCACTGGGGCCAGGTGTGTACTGCAGCCCACACACCTTCCATGCATGTAGACCTGGAAGAAGGCAATGTCTGATGGTCCAGGTTGTCAGGGGTGCTCTCTGAAAGACCGATGAAAGCAACAAGAGGGCCAGATTCAACTTTGGGGAACCCTGTAGGAAGTTTTGAACCCCAGGCACCCACTTTAACTTTACCTCCTTGAATTGGCACCCCAGGAAAATGTGGGTTAGAAATAGCCACATAGATAAATATTCCAGATTCAATTTCATAATCTGAAAGATTTGTTATTTAGGTGTATTAGTTCTTTATGGTTGCTATAAAAAATGACCACCATCTTGGTTAACCCAGTACACATTTATTCTCTCTCAGTTCTAGAAGCTGAAAGTCTGAAATTGAGGTGTTGCTCGGCCTTGCTCCTTCTGGAAGCTCAAGTGGAATATTTGTTTCTTGCCTTTCTCAGTTTCTGATGGCTACTGACATTCTTTGGCTTGTGGCCACATTACTTCAGTCTTCAAGATCAGCATCTTCAAATCTCGTTCTGCTCTGTCTTTACGTCACCTTCTCCTCTGTGTGTATAAAATTTCTCTCTGCCTCCCTCTCTCAGACACTTGTGTTTGCACGTATCTGGATGCCACTCCAGACAATGAGACTTCATCTTTCTGAGTGACTCACATGGAGTAGCAGCTTGACTATGGAAGACCTTCTGGCTGACAGCAGAACTTGGGGTCCCTGGCATGCTGCTGCTACCAAATCCTGGTCCTGGGCCAGTCACTGGGCTTCTCTAGGCATTTGCTCTCTGTTTTATAAATAGGCTAATGAAAGTAAATCAGATTTCATGTAGGATGTCTCTATATGGGCCTCAGGTCCCTTGCAAAATGGGTGCTCTTGTATGTGTGGCTCTTTCCTGGAGACTTCTGCAGGCCTGGTGACAAAGACGGCTCATAAAAGATCAAGTGGGTGGTCCTCAGTCCTAGACAGGGAGCCTCAGGAGCTCTCAAAGAGCTGCCAGGCCCCAGACCACGTCAGTCAGAAGCGCTGTGGGTAGGGCTGGGCATGGACAAGTGGTTTAATGTTTCTGGGAGATCCTAACGTTCAGACAGATGGGAACAGGAACCTGTAGTCCTTTCCTTTAATGTCCCTTCCAGGTGAAACACTTGACAAATCGGCAGAGACAGAGCTATGGGCTTCAACTCTGGTTTCACATGAACATGATTAAAACATACAGATGTCTGGCTTCCCCACCCCTCAGGTCTGATTTAATTAAACTGAGTGTGACATGGCTGTCAGGCCCTAAGGTGTCTTCAGTGCCCGCCCTGCTGAGGGCTCTGACAGGAAACCGGCGGCCTCCTGCCACAGCTGCTATTCCAAAGGGTGATTGTGAGACCTGGGGAGACCTTTCTGACAGGGGGAGTGTCTAGACCATAGAAGGGACCCTTTCCTGGCAGGCCATGGAAATCAGCCTTCTGGAGTTCAATGAGGTCTCATGGCCAGAGGGTTTAGCCATGGCTCTGCTCCAAAGATTTCCTTAAACCAGCAGTCGCCACCCATTTGGACCTCACAGACCACCAGTGGTCCGCGGGCCATCAGTTGGCGACTACTGGAGTAGGTGACCTTCCAAAATTTCTGACAATTCCTTGAATTTATAAAATCTGCTATCAGGCTTCCCTTCATAGATTCTGTTGCCCTTTAGACAAGAAATGTAAAAAGAATAAAAACAACTCAGTGAATTCAAAATTGTGGAAAATGTCATTACTGGTAATGAAAATTACAGGAAGCCTTGCCGACTTTTGCTCCCTCCCCAAGACTAACATGAGAACATGTTTTTTCTTCTGATGCAATAATTAAGTTTGCCCAAGACAACGTCTCTGTGGATGCCTGAGGACATGGGCTAAATGAACCCTGTAACTGAGAAATGGGATCATCCCAGTTCCTGAATTCCCTTTAATGTGGGGCTGGGGGTGGTGGAGGGGTGGCTAGACAGATTGACTTCTTAGGCAATGGAAGAAGGTTGGGGTGAGTTCTGAAGCTAGCAGCAGCCCTAGTTTGGAAACCAGAGCCTGAAGTCAAGATGCCAAGTGCTTAAAACAAGTGAAAAGAACATCTCAAAACAAGACTGACCAGATACCAGGGGCATGAAGACACATGTTCCCTCAACACATTCCCTGAGCACAGGCGAGGCAGGGGCTCTGTGTGGGCACTGCAGATACACAGGGACGAAGCACAGAGCTCCTTTCTCTCAGGAATTTCATTTAGTGGGGACAGATCTTAATCACGGAGATTCCCAAGGTGCTCAGAACACTGACCAAGACTGAGTGTGTGGTGGATGCTGCCTGATTGGAGAGCTAAAAATCTGATCAGACTAAAATTGGGCTGAAGGCTGGGGACCATGGATCCATAGACCACAAAAGAAACAGATAATTACTTTGTTACACCATGGAGGAAAAGGGTTAGACTCATTAGATATCAATGGAACAAAAGGTAAAAGCCTCTTAAAGTAACATCTCTCTCCTCTGGGGGAGCACGCAAAGGATGGGCAGTGTGTCTAAAGGGGGCCTCCCTGCTCAAGGGTGAAAAAGCAAATAGGCAGGACTTCGGAAATGCAAACTGACATTCAGTGTCAGGCCCAGGCATCTATGTCACCTCATTATTTCCACGAATGGGAATTTACTCTAAGGAACATCCCGCACCGAAGGCTTTATGCTCCAGGGCATATACCGTAGTGTTATTTATAAGAGTTACAAGCATAAACTAAGTTCTCCTGCAGTCACATGTGAAATGACCTTCATGCCCCCAGATAGGCATACATAGTTGAAATATTATTCTAATAATATTTAGACTAACAAAAGAAATTTATGAAAAAAATCAAAGATGCTAATTACATAACAACATTAAGTGAAATAGCTAATCTAATAAAAGAGTAATATGCAAATTAACCTGCACTCCATTACACACACAAGCCACGCCCAACAGCCAATCAGGAGCAGATATGCAAATTAAGTCAACTAAGATGGTGGCGGCCACAGAGCTGGAGTTGCCCTGGGCAATGGAGGAAGCCAGGGCCCTGTGGGCCCTGAGCTCTACTCAAGGCTACAAAGTTTCAATTATAGAAGATAAACAAACCCCAGATATCTGTCCGGCTGAGGCCTTGGGTTGCCAGGGGCAACCCAGGCTTTGAGCAGGGGACCAAGGCAACAAAGTTTCAATTATAGAAGTTAAATAAATCTCAGATACCTACTTCCAGCCAGGCACCCCAGTAGGGACCTGAACCCTGAAGGGGTTATGGGCAGCCTGAAATGGCCATCAGCCCCTCACCCAGGCTGGCCAGGCACGCCAGCAGGTGGACATCCCCCGAGGGGTCCCAGACTGCGAGAGGGCATAGGTGGGGCTGAGGGACCCTACCTTCCCCACCCCCAGTGCACCAATTTTGGGCACTGGGCCTCTGGTGGAAGACTAAATATTTATACTTATTTTGCATATTGCCAGTAATGATGTAAAAATAAAAGAGGCTGCATTAAAAAAACGAATTTTTTTTTAATGTTGGGGCTGTGGTATAACCAAAAATTATTTTTATTTTCTAAATAAAGTGGGCATTATTTTATAATAAAAAGAGATTATTTTAAAAGAAAAAGTTAGTTCTATTTCAGTTGCTAAATGGAAGCCATGGTTATTACTGTGGTCACTATCTTTGTTGCTGCTGGTCCAGTGACGTGCTCATTCACACATAAACACACAAACTGTTTCTAAGCAGAACATGGATATAGAGTTACTCTGATTGAGGTGGTAGGGTGGCAGCAGGAAATGGGGTTTCACCCTCTCTCTCCCTGAAACAAACATACACACAACAGGATTTTCTTTGGGACCAGACCGGTCTTTGCAGAATGATAGATCTGAAAGAATTTTCATGCTACTAGGACTAGATTTATGATGCTTGAATCTTATATTGCTGTGTAACTAATTGCCCCAAACTTAGTGAGTTAAAGTAGCAAACATTTATTATCACATCAGTTCTGAAGCCCTGGCTTGGCTCTTCTGCTTTTGACTCAAGGTGTCTCACAAGGTACTGCCTGGAATGTGGTCGTCTCAAGGCCCTACAGGGGAAGAGTCACTCACGGCTGTTGCCAGGATTCAGTTCCTCAGTGGTTGTTGGCATGTGGGACTCGTTTTACTCAGAGGAGGTGCTCCTAAGGCAGAAAGCACTAGGAGGTGAGAAGACATAAGCCACAGTTTTTTTGTAGCCTAATCCTGGTAGTGACATCCCGTTATGTTGGCTGTTCTCTCTTCATTGCAAGGAAGTGTCTAGGCTCGGCCTAGAAGGGGAGGGACTCCCAAGGGGGCAGGAATACCAGGAAGCAGGGCTCCTTGGGCTGTCAACCACTACCTCATTAAATAAACGTTCTCTTCACATCTGTGCTGAGGCCATTCTAAATTAAACTGAGTTCAATGCTCACCACTGCCCCTTTCCACTACACCTTTCCCATTCAGTTCTTGTATCACAGGCATTTGTCTTCTGGTAGATTTTCAAGGGCTTATATCCCTGAGTTGTTACAAGTTTGAAAATAGGATGGCTCTTGGGAAAGCAGGATCTGGCACCAGATACCTGTGTTCGAATCCTGATTCTGCCACTTCAAGCTATATGACGTTTGGGAAATTACTTAATTTCCCTAGGTCTTAGGAACTTCATTTTAAAAATGTGGCTAACAATGATATTCACCTCATGCTGTTATTGCAAAAATCAGATGAGATAATACACACAAGCACTTACATAGTGTCTGGAATTCAGTAAAATTGACTATGATCATCATTATTATTTACTCTTGAATGTAAACTTAATTTGATTTAATTTGTAAGTATTTTTATACACTAAAAATTACTATATTGTCTTCTAACTTTGAATGATCCTGTTATGAAAACTGCCAGCCATTATAATGGAAATTTCTTTCCTTGTAATTAAGTTGATATTTTTAAGAACCTGTACAGCCATTGAGTTATTTCTTTATATTTTGTTTTCTGATGTCTATATAAAAATGTCTCTCATTTTTTATTGTTCTACAATTATTTTATGGATCTTGTAATTTTAGGTAAATTAAGATTTTCCTTCATTTGGAGAAAGTTTCTTCTATATCTTTATTTTTCAATTATATTTATTCTGCTATTGTCTTCAAGCAAAAAATTATTTGCATATCAGACAATATTTGTCTATCTGTCAAATATTACTTTATTCTAATCCAGTTTAACTCTTTATTGTTTTATTTCATTTTGCTTAATTATCTCAATTCTGTCCTTGTCACTGCCTATAGATGCAGTCTTCTTTTTTATTACTTTTATGTAGCTTTTCTTTCTATGAAGTTTGAATCTTATTGCTACAGGGTCATATTTTTAAATCTCCTTTGGTTGTTATATCATTTTCTCTTCAAACCCTTCTTTGAGCTCTAACTTCAGAGAGGTGACATTTTCTTTACTTTTATTGACTTCACGGTTTTTGTGTGTGTGTGTGTGTTTGTTTTTTTTTTTCTCTGAATTTACTTGCTTGGATGACATCATGCTTCGGGCATGTATTTTTCACTTACCCATCATCTTAGCCTTTCCCTCCTTTTTTAAATTCCCATATTATTGTGGACAAATAAAAGGCCACATATTGAATCTGACAAGCTCAGAAGTGGCCTGCGTAAGCACACCTGAGGAACTCAGAGACAAAAAGCAACCACAGAGGATGGTCTAAACATAACAATTCCTACTGAAAAGTGAGCCGTAGGGGTAGTCAAGTCCTAGTCCTAGGCCTGCGGCTGCCTTGACAAAGGTCCTTCTTTACCTTACATAATTTGTCTGCTGCCTTGTTGCATCTGAGGTAACATACCTTTGAAATATCAGAGTAATCTCCTTTCCAGACCTCTCAGAGTATGACCTCCCATCAGAGCATGAAACACCTGTTATCTTGTTCCCTAAGCCCTTATCTATGTTCTATATGTTTACTGGTAGCTATCTTATACCTACCTATGTGAAAGAAGCATATGTTTCTCTGTTTTATTATTTATCCAATCCCACAGATTTCTCTCTTTGCTTTCTCTGGCCTTTCTAATCTACCACTAACAAATTTTAGGTAACCCCCTTATGCCTCCTCCTTTGATTCTAATGTATAAAATAAGCTGCAAATTTTATGTTCTCTGGAGCAATTTTTCTGTTGAAATTTTGCTTTCTGGCAATTGTCATCAATTTGGCTCAAATAAATTCACAAAAAAATCTCTATAAGCTTGGGTACTTCTTACATTGACCTCATGCATCAATACCACTCTGCTTTCTTTCTGATCATTACTTAGTTTAGAAGGGAGTTTTTTCTTCTTGTTCTAGTAGTTGTTGAATAGCAGACAAGTGGGCTTGGTTTTGGTCATCAAAAATTGTCACTGACATTCTTCCATGAAGATATAACTACACTAGGTCAGGAAATTCCCCAGGCTGAGAGAGAAGCTCATGACATCATGGTTGTGATCATGAAACTTATATCTGTCTAAGTGTGTATCTATTTACTATCTATTTCTTTATGTATTGATCTACCATCTCTATATCTATATCCATATTGATATCTATACTTTTAGAATTATTCTTCTTCTGGTGACCAAGATAAGTAACTGGAAGTCTGTTTGCCTTCTTTATTGATTTGGCCTCCACACTGATAACACATTTTTGCAAAGTGCATGTCCACATGTTGCCATAGGTTTTCTCACTAAGATTGGACTCCCTGCCCTCTTAGTGCCACGTGCACTCAAACATCCTCTAGTATCTTTGACCATTGGCATTGTAAATGTTTGACCCATTAGGCTGTGCAACTAGTCTTTAGAAGACTGTGCAGGCTTTTTTTTTTTTTACCAATTGTAACTCAAAGGTGTGCCTGTTTCCTGGTTTTATCCCATGTACATTTTAAATTTTTATTTTTCCTTTCTGTTTTCAAATGATTTCAGGAGATGAAGACAAAGCCTGATTCCTCTATTATCTGAGCCTTTCTAAGTAATTTCACATCAACTCATGATTCAAGTTTTAAAGAAAGGACACAGTTTGCCATAAAATAATGAAGAGCACATTTCAACTAGAGAAACCAGAGACCTATAACAGATAAGTCCCCTGGGCGGCAAGGGTGTAGGCAAGCCAGAAGGCAGTTATGAACAGAAGGACAGTAAAAATGAGACTGGGGAGATGGAAGAGCTATTCCCTTAAACAGACGGGTTTGGATGGGCATGAAAGAGAATAAAGGAATAAATGCAACATAACATCACTATTGCAGGTAAAAATAATATCTGGAATAGAATCTTTCCAAAGGCTTCCTCTTAGAGTCTTCAGGGCAAGGCTGGGTATTCCTATATTTTGCAATTACTTCAACACACCAGACCTCAACTCCTAACCCTGAGACTGACAGCAAAGAACAATAGATGCATTTCATCCCTTAATTCAGATCTTTTCTTAAGTAGAGATGTTGATCTGAGTCTCATTGGAGCAGCATAGCTGGTGCCAGGCTACCAATTCTCCAACTTTATAAAAACCTGCTTTTTTCTTTGTTGTGGGGCCAGAAGACCCATGGATAGCTCCTGCCAGGCCAGTGCACAGAACCTTTTAGTCTTGTATTACTTCAGACCTCATTCATAGTTTGCAGGCTCCATCCTCTGCACTTCACTTACTGTCTTCTCACTTATTAGTCTCCCCAAGAGATTTAATGTACTTCTCTATGCGAATGGTTCTCAGACTTCAGTGTGCATTCACATCACCCGGAGGACTCACTGGAACACAGGATGCTAAGCGCAGCTTGAGGTTTCTGCTTCAGTGGATCTGGGGAGGGGGCTGAGAATCTATATTATTATCAAGTTCCTAGAGGAGGCTGATGCTGCAGGTCCAGGGGAGATCACAGAACCAGGTGTGCACCTTTCTATCGGCAACTTCGCGTTTTGCATCTGCTGCAGAGCCAGAGTCAGTGCAAGGAAGGACTCCATACTTTCTGAAATCAAAGATAATAAGAGGCTTTTCAGAGAATGTCCACATTGCTGAGCTCCAGAGAGAGAATGGTGTGACTTGGTGCCAGTTGCAATGTGGTAGGCGAGTCTATAGCTTTGGCCAATAGGGTTTTGAGAAAGGCACTGCCATAGTGGGAGTTGAGAGCAGCCAGGGAAATTGTGTTGATTATGGTGGAGGTGGGGGGAATAGAGAGCAAGAGAGGCATTTGTGATGAGCCTAGAGGCAATGTAGAGAACAAGGTAAAAGAAATTATGCCATGTGTGTTAAATTATTCCCCAAAACAATGTTAAGGTCCTAACCTCTGACCCTCTGAATATGACCTTATCTGGAAGTAGGGTATTTGCAAATGTAATTATGATGTAAGTTAAAATGAGGTCACACTAGAATGAGGTGGGCCTTTATTCTAATATAGCTAGTTTCTTTATAAGAGGAGAAGCACACAGAAGCAGACACACACAGAGGAAAATACTGTGTGAAGCACACAGACACCCAGAGGGAAGAAAACCATCCCATGTGACAACAGAAGCAGGGACTGAACTTCAGAAGCTGAAAGCCAGGAAGCACCAAGGATTGCTGAAGACCACCAGAAGCTAAGAGAGAGCATGGCCCTGTGGCCACAGTAATTTTGGACTTCTGGTCTCTAGAACTGTGAAAGAATAAGTGTCTGTGTTCCAAGACACCCAGTTTATAGTACTTCATTGTTACAGCAGGGCCAGGAAACTAATACAGGCAAGGAATGTTGATTTTCTTCTTTTAAATGCAGTGGAGTAGAAAGATGATCCACACCATCACATAAGGCTGGATCATCCACACCCTCATATTCTGAATTACTGTGTACAAATGTGAAAGTCAGACAGTGAAGAAAGCTGATAGGGGAAAAATGATTCATTTGAAAAATGGAGGAGAGTTCTACAGGTACTGTGGATCACCAGAAGGACAAAGAAGCTGGTCCTAGAGCAAATTAAGCCTGAAATATTACTGGAGGCAAAAATGACCAAATGGAAGCTGTCCTGCTTCTGGCATATCATGAGAAGACATGGTTCTTTGGTTGGTTGGGCTCAAATGCATGGGTTAAGCCCCACCTCTATATAATGTCAATTTTCTTAGTCATGGCTAGGACCTGACCATGACAATGAGAACAGTGGTGAGTTGGTTTTGTTAAATGGAATTGGGACTTTTAATTTCTCAAAGGAAGTTAATGCTATGGAGATTGGAAAGAAGTCTGTGAGATCTGGCTTTGAGCCTTCATGCTCAGCTTTGCACCATCGAAGGTTCTTCAGACCTGATGATGCAGACAGGACAGGGTATCCTTTCCATTGAGCATTTTAATCACAACTCTGCCCTCATAATGTCAAGGTTGTTCATCCTTGGACCAACTGGTACTTGTATCTTCTCATCACCCTTCCTTAAATGCAATGGAGCTCACATACCACTGGAATGTCTAAAATTAAGAAGACAGATAGTAGCAAGTGTTGGTGAGTATGTGAAGAAGTTGGACTCTCAAATGTTGCTGGTGAGAATGTAAAACAATTCAGCCATTTTTAAAAACAGTTTGGCAGTTCTTCAAAAGTTAAATGTACAGTTACCATATAACCCAGCAATTCTGCTTCTAAGTATATACTCAAGTAAAATAAAAACAATTTTATACAGAAACTTGTGTGTGAATGTTTATAATAGCATTATTTATAATAGACAAAAAAGTGGAAATAACCCAAGTGTGCATCAACAATGAATGGATAAACAAATGTGGCATAGCCATACTATGCAATACTATTTAACCATAAAAATTTGAAGTTATCTTAACTAATAAAAGCATAATATTGAAATTAACCGTTTCTCCGGGACGGGGTAAGCCATGCCCACCAGCCAATCAGAGCTACTGTATGCAAATTAGCCCAGCCAACATGGAGGCCGCCACTCACGGACCTGAGTAAACAGCAGCTTCCATTGCAGCAGGAGTAAAAGTGAAACTGTGGGCCACTCCACTCACCCTCAAGCAAAACACACGTTTGCAACATAATAACAATCATAGAATCCTCAGGAGCTGAAGGAAACAGTAGGCCTGGCCTAACCACTAAGTAAGGTGGTTAGTGAGGTGAAGCAGAGAGGAGGTTTCGTTACATGTCTAGGCCCCGGTTTAAAGGAACAGCATCAATTATAGAAGATAAACAAACCCCAGAAACCTGCATCCAGCCAGCCTTGCTGGGAATTGGGTCAATGGGAGCTGTGGGCAGCCTTAAAGCCTGAAAGCGCCAATCAGCCCGTCACTCACACTGGCCACAACCCAATGGGGTGATGGACGTTCCTGGGGGGCTTGACCAGCCTGGAGACAGCCATCAGCCCATCACCCAGGCTGGTCAGGCATGCCAGCAGGTGGACATCCCCAGAGGGGTCCCAGACTGTGAGAGGGCACAGGCCAGGCTGAGGGACCTCCCGAGTGGACAGAGCGGCTGCAGGGCGGAACAGTGCAGGACCCAGGACCTGTGAGTGGGAAAGAGGCGGCAGGGTTGGTGGCCTGCTTGGCGGCTCCTCAGGCCCTTTGAGGGGCACCAGAGATCGGGAAAGAGGTGGTGGGGGGTCTCAGCCTGCTTGGCGGCTTCCCAGGCCCTTTGCGGGGCAGCGGGAGCAGGAAAGCAAGGCTGCAGGGGCCGGGGTCCTGCTTGGCGGCTCCCCAGACCCCTTGGCGGCACCAGGGAGTGGGAAAGGAAGGCAGTAGGGGACTGGTGAGTGGGAAGGAGTTGGCGGCCTGCTTGGCGGCTCCCCAGGCCCTTTGGGGGGGCACTGGGGAGTGGGAAAGCAAGCTCTTGGGGGATGGGGGCTTGCTTGGTGGCTCCCCAGGTCCCTTCCGGTATCAGGGAGCAGGAAAAGGCTGGCCTGACCACGAGGCAGGGTTTTCCCTGTTTTCTGGTGGCTGGAGGAAGATGGGCAGTAGGCAAGCTTGGGAGGCAGGCAGCACCCAGCCCTGGCCACAGCTCAAAAAAGAGAACAACATTCAGGGGAGGGCAAGAGTCTGAGAGATCAACATAGAGGGGGTGCCTGCTCCAAGCCTGGGGGACTGCTCCAAGCCTCAGATGCGGCTGGGGGCAGGTCCCCAGCAGCGACACACACACACATACACACATACACACAAAAGGTGCTTGGCAGACTGGGGCCATCATAGGATATCCACTGAGGGGTTCCAGACTGTGAGAGGGGGCAGGCTGGGCTGAGGGACCCCCCCTATCCTCCCCCCTGCACAAATTTCATGCACCAGGCCCCTAGTCTAAACTAATAAAAGCATAATATTAAAATTAACCGTTTCTTCGGGACGGCCTAAGCCACGCCCACCAGCCAATCAGAGTGACTGTATGCAAATTAGCCCAGCCAAGATGGCGGAGGCTGCAGCCCTGGGCTCCGCCATCTTGGGAGCCTAAGTCCTGGGAAGGTATCTGGGGCCCTGGGCCACCAGATGCATTCCCCCGTGGAGAAGCTATCGGGGAAGCGGGGACCAGCCTGGCGGGACCCCGCAAGCCCCCTGCCGGGAGGTTGATGGAGGCCGGAATGGCCTCCCGGAGCAAGCGGGACCCCGCAAGCCCCCTGCCGGGAGGCTGATCGCGGCTGGAACGGCCTCCAGGGGCAAGCGGGACCCCACAAGCCCCCTGCCGGGAGGCCGATGGAGGCGGAATGGCCTCCCGGAGCAAGTGGGACCCCACAAGCCCCCTGCTGGGAGGCTGATCTGGTGGCCAGCAACACTGGAATGGCCTCCCAGGCGGAGAAGCCTGGGTGGTGGGGGGACCCCATGCCCCCTCCTGGGAAGCCTATGGGGTGGCCAGCGCCACTCCATTGCTTCCCAGGCAATGGCCCAGAGGGTCAGTGGGAGCTGTGGCCGGCCTGAAAACTGCCCTTGGCCCCTCATCCAGGCTTGCCACACCCTCTGGGGTGAGGATCTCCACTGAGGTGCTTGACCAGCCTGCAAACAGACATTGGCCCCTCACCCAGGCTGGCCAGGCACTCCAGCAGGTGGCCATCCCCAGAGGGGTCCCAAGCTGTGAGAGGCCACAGGCCGGGCTGAGGGACCCCCCTCCCCCACCACCCCAGTGCACAAATTTTTGTGCACCGGGCCCCTAGTAATATATAAAATGGATGGACTTTGAACACATTATACCAAGTGAAAGAAGTTAGTGACAAAAAGCCATATGTTGATCCCACTTACAAGAAACTAGAGGCCCAGTGCATGAAATTCATGCACTGATAGGGTCCCTAGAGGCTGCCAGCTGCTGACTCCCTTCCCCCAGCCGGCTGCTACTGCCACTGGCCAGAACCCCCCTCCCATCCCTCAGCTGGCCCTGCCCCCTGAACAACTCCTGGTCTAGGGAACAATTTGCATACTATGCTTTTATTATATAGGATTTTCAGAATAGGCAAGTCCATAGAGATGGAAATGGATTGGTGATTGCCAATGGCTATGGTGGGAAGGGAACTGAGAGTGAATGCTAATGGGTATAGGGTTTTTAGGGGTATAATAAAAATATTCTAAAATTAAATAGGAGTAATAATTACACAATTTGTGATTATACTGAGAACCACTAAGTTATACAGTTTTAAAGGGTGAATTTTATGGTTATTTGAATTGAATCAGAAAAATCAGTAAAGTCCTTTAAGCCTTCTATAGTGATAATGGATCAAATAGAGATAAATGACTTCCCTTCATATAGAGTTGATGCACTTTCTTCTTCTAGAGCCTCTCATTTGGGTGCTGTACTTCATTTATAACTACTGCAGGAGAATACAACACTAACAGCAACATCTGATGATAATTATCCCGGCAGTCATGTGCTCTATGGATTGGAGCAATGAGTAACTAGAGACAATCAAAGCAATTAAAGAGAAAATTTCTACAAAAAATAAAGAGCCAAGGACCAATACTTAGAAGTTGCTATGGAAACAAAATAACAGGACACATGGGAATTGGGAACTGTTACCTAAAGAACATTTCAGAACATAGCTATAGTGGGCTGACCAAAGGACCAGGGCATCAATCCAGACATGGTCCCTGCCCAGACGTGGCCCCAGGACCCCAGGGCTTTAGAGTTCACCTATCAGTCAGGGGTAGTGCCTTAGAGGACCTCCACTGGTCATTCTGTCCCCACAGTGAATGTAAGAAGGGATTAAGGGTTTCTTAATCTCTCTATCTTAGTCTCTCTCTTTCTACTTGTGATAGCTGCTCTCCAAAGATGTGCCCCCCATGAACATGCCTCTCAATATTTGTATCCTCATCTAATCTAATCTCACTTTGAATCTGGCTGATCTTTCCAATCCAATGAAACCAACAAAATGCAATAGAAGTGACACTGTGACTTCTCAAGCTGGGTGATGAGAAGTCTTGCAATTTCTGCTTTGGTCTCTCAGACACATGCTCTAGAGGACCTGGCATGATGTAAGAAGTCCAATCAGCCTGAAACCATCAGAATACAAGAAAGCCTAGCCAGCCACATGAAGAGGCCCTGTGTAAGGAGAGAGTCTCAGCCATCCGACGATGTCAGCCATCCGGGCCCGCATGTCATATGCCAGGCATAGAGCAAACAAGGCATCTAGGCCATGGCCAGTGTGCTAAGTGGTTAAGCATTGGCTTTTGCACCGAAGGGTCAGGAGTTTTATCCCTGGTCTAGGGCATGTACCTGAGTTGCAGGTTTGCCCCTTGCCCCCGATCAGGGAGGGTGTGAAAGGTAACCAGTTGATGTGTCTTCTCTCTCTCTCTCTCTCTCTCTCTCTCTCTCTCTCTCTCTCTCTCTCTTTCTCTCTCTCTCTCTCCCATTCTCTCTCCCTCCCTTCTACTCTCTCTGAAAAGCAATGGAAATAAATATCCTCTGGTGAGGATTAACAACAACAACAAAAGGCATCTTGGATGTACAGCCTAGGTGAGGCTTCAGATAACTAGCCCCACACATCTGTCACTCCAGATGACATCTGAGTGCAGCTGTATGAAAGATCACTCAGCTGAGCCCCCAAAACCACAAAAACATGAAAGAACATAACAAAATGTTTAATTCTCTAAATTTTTCAGGTGGTTTATCATATGAAGAAAAAATAAAAAAATATTAATCCAGAAAGCTATGTGAGGGCCACTATCTCTGCAGACACTCAGACCACTGGCATGGATCTGGGTAAGTGGGGCCGTACCCCCTGCCCCCAGGAGATTTAATAGCTTCCCCAGTTATGAGTACCCTTTGATACCAGCCCACTCGATATTTCTTGCCACAGGAGAGCCAGAGAGATTCCAGCCAGCTCCTTTGAGCACAGAGCCCAAACCCCACCAGGTTTGTCTACTTCAGACTGCTAATGTCTCTAGCAGTGAGCAGTGATTTGGGCAACGCCCAAGACCCTGTCCTTTGTTACCTGGCCGAGTCTTCCCTTCTCTGTCCTAGAGCTCTGAAACACCCTGCTGTTCCCTATCACGTGCATGGGGAGATTCGCTGGTGAATCCGGGAAAGATCTGGAAAGGGAAGAGGCTGTGGGACTCACTGCCCAGCAGAACTCTACAGTCCAGACTGGAAACCACCACATACCTGGCTCTCCCTACCTGTGGATTTGGGCTCTGTACATTTTATATTTTACTAGTAGTCCTGCACACGAATCTGTGTGCCAGTAGGTTGCTGCTGCCCTCCTGTAGCTCTCCACCTGCTGCCCTCCCCCTTTCCCCACTCATAGCTTGCTGCCCTGCCCCTTCCTATAGCTCTCCACAGCCCGCTTGTACCTCACTGGCCCACCCTCCTATTGATCTGTATCTGGTCATGAAGCATTTGGTTGTTACGCCTCAGGGCATAATGGCTAATTAGCATATTCCTCTCTTATTATAAAGGATTTCTGGTTGTCCCAGGTCCAGGCTGGACATACGCATGCATGCTGGCAACAGGGTGCAGCACTTCCTGGGCTGTGTTCTTGGGGAGGGAAGTCATGTTGCAGAGGTTAATTCTCTTTATATGCTGTCAGTTTTCTCCTTCTAACCCTATGCTAAGGTCAAAGCAGAGTTTACTTCTTGAGGTGAAAATTCCATTCTTGCTCCTATGCCTGGCCTTGGCACTAGCTCACTCCATAAACAAAGCACTTTTCTTTCAAGGTGGGCATGTGTGTGACAGCTGTGTTCTCCAGAGTCTCAAGGACAGCATCACTTGTATGTGACACTGAGGGGACAGCCATCAATGCTGTTGGTGTTCAGACCCATGATTTCCAGATTGGCTGTCACATTCATGGGCCTCCAGCCAGTGTTACTGATGCTCTTTACCTGCATTGGTCTAAATACAAACCTTATTTAACTAAAACCAGACCACCCCTGGATGGGTCAGATGCAGAGGAAGTAAGGGAGAGGCTTGAATGAAGTCTATTAATGCAATCTGTTTTAAAATATCAAGAAACTCATTAAACACACACACACACACACACACACACACACACACACACCCTTGAATGATTTGAGTATTCTTGGGGAGGCTGGGGATCTGACCAGAAGTTAGCCCTTGATATGTGCTCCCTTTAGGTCAGTAATCTAGAAAGAAGTAGGGAGGTGCCAGTGGGGCAGCTGGAAGTTGCCCAGAGCCCTTCATGTACCACCCAGGGAGGTTCAACTTTCTCTGACTCCTTTGTGTGCTCTCTAATCCTCTGCCACAAGAAAGAAAATCCCGTTAGCTAATCATTTGCCAAAGAGCGAGTGAGCCAGGTAAGAGCCCAGGAGTGATCCTGCTGCCCAAATGGGGAGAAGCCACTGGGGGAGAGGACATGGAATCCAGCGCAGGTACTCCTGCCAGGATGATGGCTTAGAGCGTGGGTCAATGGCAGAAGACCCATGTCAAGTGAGGAAGCCACTGAGCTGCTCTCAGCCTGTCTCTTCCAATATGACACAGGTAGACACAAGAACACTTTGCCTCTTACTAACCTTTTGCTCACTCTCTGGCAAACCATGTGGATATGAAAAATGCTCTCTAACGTACAATGTGAGGTATCCTCACCACTCTCACTGTTGTCAACAGCAACATCAAACAGGGCCTGTAGAAACCTGTCATCCCAGCGTCCTGCACTCCACGTGGCAAGTCCAGGAGGGTTCCAGGTTGCCACAATCTTGTCTTTACCTCCCTATGAGCACAAGCTGCTTTTTGTGTCTAGAGGAGAAATCTAATCTCCTTAAAAATAGGCTTGTCTCAGACTTGTCTGGCCAGTACCGTGTGGGAAGTAACATTCTAGGACTTCTGAGACTGGGCCAAAAGAAGCCTGTAGCTTCCATCTGTGTGCCGCGCCAGCACGGCTAAGAGCGAATCTGAGTGGGCGGCTGAAAGGTTTAGAAAAAAGCAGACAAGGGAATGAAAGCTGGATCTCGGTGGGACGCTGATCCCGGATTGAGAGACAGAGCTGACACCCACAAGCCCTGTCTTTATTTTATAGACAGATTCCACCAGCCAAAGTAAGGGCGTGGTCAAGATGTTTACAACATTTGCGTGAATTTCAATCCTACTCAATTACATGCACCTGAACTCTATCAAACCCACATTATCCAAACACATGGGACCACGTGTTCAGACCATAGGTTCAAGTTCACAACTATCTGCTGTTGGCTATAATTGTGCTGGCAGGGCTCTGCCCTCCAAGCTGGGACTTGCACGTGGCAATGAGAGGACTGTTCTCTCTCCTTAGTCCAAGGCTTGAACCTGTCCAAAACACTGTAGCTGCTCCCCACACATCTGGACCTCTTGAAACTTGCTTTTGGAATGCTCTCTTGGCACTCACTTCCATGCCACCTGAGAGACCATAGGTGGTGTTGACAATGGCAGCTGAGTTCCCAGCCCATGACCTGAACAGCTGCTGTCAATGAGCCATCTTCGACGTTCAGCCTAGCGAGCCCTCACATCAGACTACAACTGCATGAGACACCCTCAGCCAGAAGCCCCAGAGGAGCCCAGTCAACTGAGAACAGAACCATGGGTGACAATAATAAACTTGACGCAAGTCACTAGGTTTTTGTTGTTGTTAATCCTCACTGGAGGGTATTTTTTTCCATTGGTTTGTACAGAGAGAGGGGGGAGGGAGGGACAGGGAGAGAGAGAGAGAAAGAGAGAGAAAATCGATGTGAGAGAGACACATTGATTGGTTGCCTAGAAACTGTTAATAAATAAAATTTAACTGAGTAAATTTGAAGACATACTTGGCTTTATTAAACAAATCGTGAATTGGGCAGCATCTCATCTAGCAAGCAGAGCTACTCCTAGAGGTTACACAAGGAGTAAAAAGGAGGTTGAGACAAGAAAGTCATCAGCAAGAGAAAAATGCAAGTTCATTGGAAGAAAGTAAGAGTTCAGGTGACAACAACTTCTCATTGGCTGAGCTGTGGCATTTCCATTGGCTGGGCTTGTTGCTGGGCTAAGAGAAAATCTTCTTTTGTTCTGCTGGAGTAATCAAGAACTGCACTTTCTATTTAGCAGAGCAAGGTATGGCTCACCTGTGGGGATCATAATTGGTGTCTTCCTATTTGTGGTAATTGATGTTGAATGGTAGGGCATGAGAGCTTCCTCTGGAGATCTTCCCAACTCCAATTTTTATTGACATTCCTTTATGAACTTTCAAAAAACCAAACAACCTTTCTGATGGATGTTCCCTCCTAGATAAATTTCCTAGTCCAGTGACTAACAGAGCTGACCAGCTGTCTGGGCATAGCCTGCCTTGTTGCAGCAATGCAAAAGCCTTGTGCAATTGGAGGCCTCCCTTCCATGGAGAGAGAAACTTAGGGGCAATTAAAGGAGGTCCAGTACTGTGTTTGTGTTTGGAAATTTCTAGAAGCCCTAGGTACATCCACAAAAGAAGGGCATTGCCATGGTTCACCATGGGAACCTTGGGTTTCTCAAGCAACCAACAGGCTCCCTTTGTGACTATGAGGTTGATGGAACCAATGAGGACTCTTGTTTATGCTAAAGCTCAGAGTGAAACACACAGCTCAATCATGGCATCTATGTTGGTCCTTCAGTTGATATGAGTGTTATTACTTCTCTACTTTCACTTTTTTTTCACCAAAGTTGTTTTATTTCTGTGGTTTCATAATATTATTATTATAGCATCTTTGTTAGAATTCACCTTGATTTTTTTTTTGGGTGGGGGGCTGTGGCATGAGGGGTGGAATAAGGCAATTTCATCTCTGAAATGCTCTGTAATGCTGAGTTTGATTGCATCTAAGCAAGCTTGTTGCTCTAAGTCTTACACTAGAAAAAAACAATTCTACCAGCATCCTTAGTAGCAGGAGCATAAAACCGCAATATCTGTGGTACTGTGAAGGTGGTAAATAGCAGTGCAAACTTCTGATTAAATAAATCAGGGTCTCAGACCTCATGTTGTCTCTTACTAACAGTGAGATTTTAAACAAATTCTGCCTATAGCCTTCTCTGTCTTAGCTTTTCCCATCTGTAACGTGAGTATCACATTACCTTGCTTTTCTCCATAGGGCTGAGGAGACTGTAAACAACATCTGGGCTATGACACCAGTAATAACCCCATGGCTTCCTCAGGACTCTGCATGCAGGGCTCAGGCATTTTACTAGAAGGCTTCCCCCCAAACCCCCACTCACCCACAGGATGCTCACGCATGGCTCTGAGGGGCAATCATCCCCCACCGGCAGATATGGGTGCCAAGGCTTGAAGGACCACTTAAGTAGCTGGATGGTCTGAGGCTGAATTAGAATCCAGGTCCCGCCTCATCAAGACCCACAGAGGCAGAGCTCTGAACTGTTGAGCTCGCTCTCTCCCAACGTATAACTGAGGTAGAGCCCGTGTTCTCTCTGTCATTACCCAGGTGGAGACCTGAGCCTGTGGGAGATGGTTCTGTAGGGCCTTTGCTGCTTTCATGGCCAGCCTCCACCTCCTGGCTCCACAGCATGCCAGGGGGACCACCTGCTGCTCCCTCGTCAGCCCTATGGAACCTAAGAGGGTAGCAGGCAGGGTCGGGCTCTGTGCCAGCTGTGTCATCACAGCATTGTCACTTTTAATAAAGCAAAATGCCCATGGGCCTCTCCCAGCCCCCTCTCTTGAGCCCCTAGGGAGCCTCTCAAATTGAGCTTGCCATACCCAGTGCTCCCAGCAAGGCCCTGCTCAGTCACCTAGGAAGGTGCATGTGGGCATGTACAGGGCAAGGCCCAGGGCCTGCTTCATGGCCTGGCTTATGGTTACTGATTGGTTCAATCAAAATCCAGGTGGCATCTCACCAGGGTGTCATGGAAGACAGGCCATACCTCTCAGAACCCACGAAGGTTCTTGGGACTTTGGTCACAGGCAAGGCAGCGACGAGGAGTGGGGCTCACCCTAGAAACTCCTGACCAGGCATTTGGAAATCTCTGCTCCACAGATCAACTCTTGCTTTCCACATGTGAATGCTAGTCCCCTGCTCTTTCTCGGCTTCTTATTGTTGCACAATAGTTAACCTGTCTGGGCTCTGTAAGGTATATTCCATGCCCCACATTCTCTCAGCCGGGCTGTAAGGAGGCATTGTTATTCCTGACTCACAGAGGAGAAAGCAGAGATTCAAGGAGGTGGAGTGACATGCAGGCCAGTAGGACGCCAGTGGTGCTTGCACAGGTGGATACAGGTGTCTGTCAGGGCCTGGGTGTCTCACAGACTCTCAGCCTCAGTCCACATCCCTCTGCTGCTGCCTGCTGGTCCCTCATTTCCAGGCTGCTTCCTCTGCCACCTCCTATGTAAAGACATGGTGTGTGTGTGGGTGGGGGAGGGAGGATGCCCGGGATGAAAGTGATGTGTGGGCTCAGGTTCATCTGCATGGAACTGGGATCCGGAGAATGGCGCTTCCTGCAGGTGGTCTTGGTGCTCTGTGGATGACTTTCCTCCTGTCACTCATGTCTCATCCAGGTGAGAATCAGATAGATACTCCACCCCTGAGTGACTCATGGGATGGACATCCTGGCTGCTTGCCTTCTGGGGGCCTTTGGAGAATCCCCGGATTTCAGAGTCCATTTCTTCACTTGTAAAAGGGTGATGGCAGAGATGCTGTGGAAATCCGTGAACTGCGAAGAGTGACACCACCCACGTGCTGGGCACCAACCATGCCCATGCCTCCATGGCCTCCATGACAAGGCTTCAGCAGCTTGAGCACAAGGATGGGAACAGCACTGTCGTGGGCTGTACTGCTCCTGCACCGAGGACAGGCCTGTGGCCACGCCCCAACCCCAGGGGAACCAGGCAGATGGGCCTCCAAGCGCAGCACCACGTGCAAAGGCAAGTCCAGTGCACAGCACTCTGAAGCCAGGAGAGGGAGGCCTGCCTGTTGTCTACACAGTGTGAAGTGCCATTGGAAGCAGTTCCGCAGACAAAAGTACTCTTTCTCGCCTATGCCAGCACCGCTGGCCTTTGCCACAAGCCTCCAGGACCAGGCAGTCCAATGGGCAGGTGCCCAGCCTCATCTGCAGAAAGCCCACCTTGCCCTGTGTCCTGATCAACAGGCTGTGTGATCCCAAGCAAGTTCCTTAACTGTCCTGTGCCTCTGTCCTCTCTCTAGAGATGGAGACACCAAGATGCAGCTGGGCACAGTGAAGGATTTGGGGCTGTCTGTGGACTGTTCTGGAGCCCATACCTGGTCCTATCCAGCAGCTGCCAGGAGCTCTCTTGTTCAGGGTTTCGATTCTCTCAGAAACCGGAAGAGCCCAGGGCTGTCTCACCTAACTTCCTTTTCACCACACCAGCTGTTTTTGCAGTGTTGGGGTCAGAACTTGAAGGCCCCACAGCCAGACTCTTGTTTCTTGCAAACAGCCTCAGCCTTGTCTGCCCAGTTATGAAGGCCAGGCTGGCCACAGGGCGAGTTACCAGCTCAACCTAAGCCCTCCAGTAATGCTCACCAGGAGGAGCTATTGGTTTTGGCCTCCAGAAGCGGCGCAAATGCCAAGGGGGATTTTGGCCATACTTAGTGAGTCCCCATGTGCTGCGAAGGGTAAGTGTTGGCCCTGCAGTCAGTGAAGGGGGCTGGGAGGAGGCAGCACCCTAGGGTCTGCTCCTGGCTAGAATTCAGAGGTGTATCCAGTCCTTCAAATTCTCCCCCTTCTTCCCCAGGAGTGTGATTAGGCCCAAGCTTGGCCCCAGACCAGGTGGGAATAGTTCAGCCCTGAAATCCTCCTGCCACGGGCACAGCAGACGCCTCCACTGCTCCCCTCACATGTTCCCTCTGCTAGCCCCAAAGCAGGCGAGTTATTTCAAACAAGAATCATTTTTGTTTGCTGAACATAAGGTTCCATTCTATAATATATATATATATATATTATATATATATATATTATATGTATATGTATATATATATTATATGTATATATTATATATTATATATATATATATATATATATATATATATATATATATATATATGACTATTTCCTTCAAATTTCTCTTGGAAACTGGGCCTCTACTTGGAGGCAAAAGCATCTTAAGAAATCTAGTTCCCTAGCTCTGCCCGCCTCTGCCTGACCTGGGCCCCCACAGCCGACACTGCTGTGGTGTGGACAGTCCCCAGGGACCTTGTTAACACACACTTTGTTCACAACCCAGGGGTGGGATGGAGACCCTGTGTGTCTGACAGGCTCCCGGGCGATGTTCACGCTGCTACTGGGGAGGCCCAGCAGCCGGAGCAGAGGATCTCACCTGAGCCTTGCTCTCCAGAGGGTACCCTTCTCAGACCCCAGAGGTCCTCAGGGCACTCCTGGGAGAGCCACCAACCCTTCCCCTCAGCCTGGCCACCGTTCAGAGAGCATTAGTAGTGCTAGAAAGGGGCAACCGCCTCCAGGCCTCCCAGACCACAGGAGACCTCAGAGTATCCAGGTCACCAGGACGGGGGACAGGTGCAAGAGACAAGACAAGCAAGGACAGAGCTGGAGGGACTCAACCATCGACATCACTGCAGAGAAAGGAGCCTGTGGCAGGAGTGGAGAAGGAATGCCTGGGCCAGGACCGTGGGTGAGGTTCCCAGTGCAAACTGAGGCGGGAATGGTCACAGGCCCCAGTTTTGCCAAGGAATCCTGGAGGCTGAGGTCTGAAAAGAGTCCCTCAGGTTGAGTTTAAAAAGAGGCACTCACTCAGCTTGTGGGCTGCAGTGCACCCAGCCCAGCAGCTCACTGTGGGGACTGGGTGAGGGCTGGAGAGCAGAGGAAGGCCAGGCATGAGGCTGGAAAAGCAACAAGAAATGTGGCCAGAAAAGGGAGAGAAGGAGGGGGAACAGGAACTGCAGGGGTGTGGGGAAAGTTGGGGCTCTTCTTTTTAAGAGAAACAGTGAAGCAGAAGCCAGGGGCGGCTAAACAGAGTGGATGCCAGGGGCAGGAGCGGGCACCCAGAGGCAAAGCCCCAGAGGCTGGGACAGAAGGGTGTAAGAGAAGCAGTCGGAGAAGAGCAGGCCAGCTTCCCCACATGCACAGCAGCTAGTGAGGCCGCTGTTGAACAGAGGAAAGTGGGCACACAGTGGTGGTCTGATTTTTGCCAGAAGCAAGGAACAGTCCAATATCAGCTTTAAAGAGGGGTAATTGGGTCAATCTGTTTGGCGGTGTTGCCAGGGGGACCTGCCCACGGACAGTGAAGTGGGAGACGTGAAGACACCTGTAGAGGGAGCTGCAGTGGAGCCTCATTGACCTGAAGCAGGAGAGGGTCAGATGGAGGCAGGGAGCAGTAGTCTGGACTCACAAGGCTGTGTTTCCAGAATGACTGATTGCAATGGTCATAGGAGAGGAAGTCATGGGGAAAGTGAGACTATTCAGCTCTGAATGATGACCCGCATGAGTAGGGGTGGAGCAATGACAACCATTAGAGGTGACCCGGCAAGGAGCTGAAGTCTAGGATGGTGGACCATGCCCAGGGTGGCCCCCTACGAGAATGACTACTGAACCACCCGCTCAGTGGAGACCCCGAACCCCCTCGTCCTGAGATGTAGATCCATGGATACTCATGTTCTCAGAGTCCCACTCAGCTCTTGTTGAGGGAACCGCCAGATGTATGACATCTGAGAACCAGTCCTCCACCGATGGAGTGAGATCCAGGGCTGGGCCCTCAGTCAGACACAGGCACCGTGGTCTTAGGGCGGCAGCCTGGCTTCCCAGGACAAGGCCTGTCTCTAAGTGCTGGCCTTGTCCACCCAAAGGACCCAGGAACAGCAGAGATGTCACCAACACACACAGGGCGAGTGTGCACTGAGATGGCAGAGGGCTTCGGAGCAGCCATTGTTTTGGAAAGAAATAGGGAAAACGTGTGAGCAGGGAAGCCCCCAGGGAGGGAGTCTGTAATTACTCTCCTGCCCAGTGCCTGAGCGTTTATGTCCCCTAATCCAAGTACCACTGTCAGACCCAACTAACTCCGCTACATCAGTGTTACTTACATGACGTCATTTAATCTCCCTAACAGCCCTGCACTTGAAAAATGCGAACTGGCTTACATGTATGTCTATGTGTACACCTTTGTTTACCTACGTAGAAAAGTACACACAAACTATGGTAGAGAATGCAGGTTACAACATCCAGGTACAAAAGGTAATTTAGACCAATCTACACCATCTATACAAATTAACTCAAAATCAATCAATGACCTAAATATAAGAACTCAAACTATTAAAATTCTATAAGAAAATATGGGAAAAAATCTTCATGATCTTAGATTTGGCAAAGAATTCTCAGATATTACATGGAAAGCACAAACAATAAAAGGAAAATCACATAAATTGGACTTAATAAAAATGTAAAACTTTTGTATATAATTTTCTTTCATCACCAAGAAAATAAAAAGACAACCTATGGAATGAGAGAAAATATCTACAACTAATTCTTCATTTCAACATGGAGATAAAAAACAAAGAAGTAAGTTAGCAGCAAAGACAAGGTGAGGACTGCTCTGCCACACAGACATTCCCATGGATGGCAGTCCCTGCTCAATGCCAGGAGGAATAATGGGGGCAAGGGTGGCAGGGCGTGGGGTGGGGGGAGGAGGAACAGCTTTCGGGATGCTGCAACCATAGGAGGAATAATGCCGGGGGAAACTTTAGACAGTAGGAAAGGGACATTCTGACTTACGTAAGTATGTCCCCACATCCCATCCACAAGATGAATCAGGCCTCTGAGGGGACGCGGGGAGGGGACATGCACAAGGAGGTGTGGATAGTTGCAGGCAAGCTCCCAGTCTGCTGAAGGCAGTGTCATCCCAGGGGAGCTGCTCTGCTCATCCCAGCCTCTCTACTCTCCCCATCATCTGGAAGAAGTGGGCCCACAGCACAGGCCACCTTAGGGTTAGAGGGGAAGCCTTCGCACAGGCCTGGAGACTGACAGGACGGTGGAGGTGGGACAGAGGAGCCCCCACCTGGCCATTTCCTGGTCCCCTCCCTCTTGCTCCCATAGTGACCCAGTGCAGCCAACCCTCTCCCTCCCTGGCATCAAGCATGGAGCCAACTACCTCGCTTGACACCCACACCTCCCAGGTCTGGCTGAGATCTTCCAAAGGCACTTTAGCCCCTCTCCTCTGCAGTGGCAGAGTGGTGGGGGTGGGGTGGGAGGTCTATGGCGGCAGGGCCCAGTGTGACTCACAGCTGGCAGGCTGCTGGCCCTGTGCTTTTTTGAGATCCGGCTCTGTGATGGCTGCTGCGACAGCTTTGTTCACTCAGGTTCCTTTGATTGGTGAATCTCCCTTTGTGGCTGGCGGGGGATGCTCAGGTCCTGCTGTTTCTGGGCTCCAGCATCCCCTTGGCTGGGCAACTAGGCTGGCGACAGCAGGGGAGGCAGACAGAAGGCGGGAGCAGCGCAATCCAGGGCTGAGCAGCTTCTGGCTGAAGCAGCTGGGATTCACTTCCAGGCAGCGTGGGGCTGGCTGGGTGGTCGTGGAAGAATGCTAAGTGCCTGCTCAGAACCCGTTATGAATGGCCGGTCACAGACCAGACCGCAGGGTGGACAAGGCTGCCCCGCTGTGCCTGGGCCCAGGCCCAGAGCTCTCTGTGCTGTCTGTGAGGCTCAGGGCAAACCCTAGAGAAATCGCTCAAGGCTCAGGGAAGCCAGGCCTTGGGAAAGAGCATTGGGGCCTAGGAGGGCTCCTCAGCAGGAAGGACTGGAGGCCTGTCAGGCAAGGTCTGCGGGCCCCAGTTTGTGGCACTTAACTTCAAGGCAGGCACAGTAACAGAGAAGAAAGCTTAGAGTCAAAGACAGCTGGGTTCAATCTCAGCCTGGCTCCTGGCTGATGCTGAGACCTGAGCCAGCTAGTCAACCTTTAACCACTAATCTCTGGGTGCGAAGGTTTAACTGAGCTGTAACACATACAGAAGTGCCCGGCACTGTATTTGTTTGGCAAATATAGTCTCACACACACACACACACACACACACACACACACACACACACATTCCAGCTGCCGGCTTTCTGCTTCCTTCTCTGATCCATGGGGCAGAGATGGCTTATTCTCAGTTGCTCCCTGGCCAGGTGTCCCCTCCATCCTCATGGCCCATGAATCTTCCCTGAGACTGATGGCCAGGTAAACGAGAGCTAGCTTCCCCTGGAATAGGGGCGGCTGAATTCAGCACACACACTCTCATTTCTGACTCCTAGGCTCAGCAGACACTTGCATCAACAGGACCTTGTTTAGCTGCTGAAAATTTTATGGTCACAGGCAGCTCCCTGGGCAAAGCCTCCTGCGGAAGAGAGGAGTGCAGACCCCAGTTCAAGACTTGCTGAATGAAAGGAGAAGGAGGAGGGACCCAAGGAGCTTCGCAGAGCAGCAGGTGTAGCTCACCCTGGAGTTCCAGGTCATCCCCAAGAGCTGCACCCCTGCAGGAGATGGCAGGAGAGTCTCTTCTTTTTATTATATTACAAAGATTAGTACATATATCTCTTTTTTCCCCCTGCCCTTCCCCCAGTGATTTGTGTCCATCGGTTATGCTTAAATGCATGCATAAAAGTCCTTTGGGTGATCTATTACCACCCCCTCCCCCCTCAACCTCCCTGTCCTTGTAAACAGGAGAGTCTCTTCTTATGATGCAAATGTCTGGGCTGGAAGAGGTCTCCTGTCATCCTGCTGAAGCCCCTGAAGTGATGGACATCACACTGATGGCTCCAGAGCCGCTCCCTTCCCCGTGGGCTGCTGGAAGTACCAACCAGACTCCTGGGCGGGTAATCCTGCCCTGCAGCTCACAGCATTGCACCTGTCCCCCTGCCTGGGGCCACACAACAGGCGTCTCTCCCTGTTTCTTGAGAAATGATATTTGAAAGCTTCCATCATCTTCTCATCCCCCAAGAAACCCACACCATGGGCCCACCTTTCCTTGCAGAAAATGGTTCCAAGAATCCCATTCCTTTCCACTGTCCCTGGCAAAGAGCAACACGCCGGCTCTGCCCTGGTCTGCAAGGGCTCCCAGGAGGCTCCAGGAACCCGTGTGATAGTCCTTCCTTCCCGGGCCCCCTTCTGGGAGGACCGCTTTCCAGGCCAGAGCTGCCTCCCCTTGGCGGGCGCCTCTCTGGTCCTGCACAGGGCGGGGGACTGGCCTGGGTGTCTGGAAGCCTTATCTTCACCCCCAGCTGTGGCCGCTTTGATCCTGCAACTCTCAGCTTTTCCACCAGAATTCAGGGGGCAATAATAGTTACCTTTTGCTTGTAAAGTGCTCAGAGCTCAGAGAAGAAAAGCTGTCAGACCAGTGTGAGCTGTGATTGCTGGCACAGGCCAGAGCCTGGAATGGAAAATCACCAGCAGAAAGTGGCAAGTCAGAGGAAGCTCTTTGTCAGCTCCTCTGAACAAATGGCTGAAGAAAAAAGGGTCCCCAGGCAGACAGACACCCCAGGCAACTTGAGAGCTGGGGAGGTTTACCTACCCCAGGAAGCGACTAACCTGCTTTCCCACATCAACACTTCTAACTCATTCGTAGCCATGCCTCAGCCTAAAGACCCGCTCTTCACCGCGCAGCCCAGGACACCCAGATGCCCCGTCCCAGGCAGCCATTTCCATCAGAGGAGTCTGCCCGGGAAGGGGCCACCACCTTGGCCACCACCTGGAAGAAGCAGCCGGTTCTCAAACGGCAGCGCAGCAGGCTGATCGGGCACGTGCAGCCGGACGGGCAGGGCAGACTCTAGGACAAAGGTGGACCCACGGGAACAGACAACCCCATGTACATGAGAAAACTTAAAACTCTAATCAGTACTTCAGGAATCCAGAAAGATGGCACATTCACAAAAAGCAATCTAGGGAAAACATCACCTCAGACTTTACAATTCACCATTCTGTGTCCCCAGAATACTGTCAGTGAACCCAGACACAAAGTCAAGGAGATCTGCTGGAACATACAGCAGGAGAGGAGAAGGAACTGGGGTTCAAATGACCCATATATTCTATTGATAAATGAAAAATGATAAATAGCACAAACCATTCAAAATACAAAGGATAAAGAGAAAATTATAAACACAGAGTGGAAAGAATCACTTAGGAATATGAATCAGACTGGCATTTCAGTAACAAAAAGTGTAAGAAATATGAGATATCTTTACACATCCCATATGTCAAGACGAGAAGACAACAGCACAAGGACCCTTTCCAAGTTAACCCCAAAATCAGATTTTCTCTCCAATTCCTGACAGCGAATGCTGTGTATGGACAACACGAACTCCTCACAGAGCGCTTTGCGTTTGCATCAGCACCAGTAGCACCAGGCTCGGGGAGCAGTCGGGATTCACACAGGGGTGCTGCTGGCAGAATGGGGCAGCCGGCACTGCCAGTCCAGCGTGGACAGTGGGAATGAGGTCAGAAGATAGCCTCTGGGCAGCAGCATCCAGCTCAGAGCCCGGCTGTGCCCTGGGTGGTTCCGCGCACTTGGTCCCCTGGCCTTCTCCAATCTGGCTTCCCCACAAGGCTGCTTCTTAACACTTCCACGGAGACTACGGTGTCTCCAGCAGGTGCCTCTGCTCGGTCAGACGAAGGTGGGGCTGCACCTGCGGTCGGGAGCACGCACAGTTTCTCCTCTGTGAACAACACCTGAAACCAGAAATGTTATTTGAAGATTCAGATGGACTAACTCAGCGTTCTCAACCTGTGGGTCACGACCCTTTTGGCAGTCGAACGACCCTTTCACAGGGGCCGCCTAAGACCATCCTGCATATCAGATATTTACATTAGGATTCATAACAGTAGCAACATTGCAGTTATGAAGTAGCAACGACAGTCATTTTATGGTTGGGTCACAACATGAGGAACTGTATTAAAGGGCCGTTTAGAGGAAAGGAAAAGCAATTGTAAAACACTCGGGATGGTATGATTCCATTTCTCTTTAAATCGTTTGTAACTACAAGGTGCTGGCTATGACTTCTTCTATGACCAGTACTCTTGTACTTGCTGGGTCAAATCAACATCGTGCAGCTTCTGTACATGCGCGTGCAGAATTCTGGTGGGATATTACCAGCGTGCTACCTGCATTCTACAATTTCTAAGCAGAGTGGAGTTGGAGATGGCGCAATGTCCTCTTAGGAATAAATGACCATTGTCCTCTGTTCCTGCAAACCAGCCGGGGTGCCGGGCCAAGCTCTGACTGGGCCTGCAGGGTGGGCAGCGGCGGGTGGGAGGAGGCCCTCGTGTCCGACAGCCTCAGGAGGATGCCTTGGGAGCCCAGGTCATTCTAATGGGGCAACACCGCACGGAGTCCCAGCTGCCTTGCTCAAGAACTCCCGGCGCCTTCACCTTCCACCGAGGGATGCTGCTACTGGCAGGAGAGCCCCTGCAGGGAAGGAAACTGCGGACAAATGAGAGATGTTTGCGGCCCGCAAGGACACTCCCCTGCCCACAGCACAGCCTGATGGAGCCCCACTAGGCGGCCTGTATCCTGTAGCCTGACTTCTCTTTGATTTAAGGAGCCAAAGTGAATGGCCGGGAGGGCTGATGACAATTCGGGAGCAGTTGAGCCTTCCTTTCCATTCCATTGTGTAAGGAAGGTGGAGAGACGGCTGCCGGGAGCGCAGGAACCACAGGCCCCGGGCGCCGTGGTAGGGCACGTCTGTGATGAGAACAGGACCCCACACAGGGACGGGCTCCAGCAGGGGTGGCCTGAACTAGATCAACACTTAGTTTTTGGAGGACACAATTCAACCCATAACAAGTGTCACAGAAAATTACTGGCATATCGTAGTTCTTAATAAATAGTATTTATTATTGTCCATACAGCCCCTCATGGCAGCGCCTGGGTTTAAAGAGGCAGTTACAATGAGAAAGGGACTCCCTATCTGAGGTAGCAGCCTCAACTCTGGCGCTGCCCACCCTACCTGCTCTCGCCCTGGCTACTCCCTCTCAGTGAGGCCACCCTGGGGTGCTGCCTCCTTGGTGTGCCAGCCTCTTCCCCGGCCCCAGGGACTCCTGTCTTCCGTTGTCTGCTGGAAAATCTATGCCTTGCTGACACCTGCTCTAACTCAGGAGGAGGTCTACCTCTCCCTGTCACCATCTGTGACTGCGAGAGCAAAGATCTCGCCAACGGTGTAACCTCAACCTCACCAGGGTCTGGCAGGGAGCAGTCTGGAGAGAGGGTCTGAAGGATTCGAGAATGAAAGACCAGCAGTTTCAGTACCAAGGTCAATCCTGTTCACATGGCTGCTCCCTGGCATCCCTCCCGAGACACTACCCCATCACACGCAAAGTGATCTTGTCGGTCTGGGCACAGAGGCCCACAGACCAAGCCACCGAGCACTTGGCACAGATGATGATGATCTGAAACCTGTTAAAGTGTTTTGTGCTCAAAAAAAGAACACAAAGACAAGAGTAAGCAGAACAGGGACCATGCGAACCTCAGTCCCCTTGGGAAATAGCAATAGATCAGCGACTCTTCATAAAGCAGAAATGCAAGAGAGGGCCCTGGGCTCCGAAAGCTGGAGGTTAAGTCCTAGCTCCAGCTCTGTCTACCTATGTGGCTGCAGCGTGTCACTAAGCTTCAGAGCTCAGGCCTGAATCACAAATATTTGATTAAGGAGACCTCCTGGTTCTATAAGGAATGAGGATAATAAAGAAGGCAGAGAATTGTAAAGATCCAGCTTGAATCAGATGTCCTCACTTTTTAGGGTTTTTTTGCAACATGCAGGACTTCCATATACACCAAGAGAAGTCCAGAAAACCTGGGCCACATTGCATCGCTGAGCACTGGGAGAAATCTTCTCACCTGCATCTTATTCAGTGACATTATGTACAGACTGTGCCTCCCCAAAATGTAAGCCCTGACCCCCATGTGATGGTATTGGGGATGGGATGATACCATTCAGAAGTAATTAGGTTCGATGAGATCATGAAGGTGGGGCCCTCGTGGCAGGATTAGTGCCCTCAGAGGAGGAAACTCACCATTTCTGAGATCAGAGGACACAGAGAGAAGGTAGCTCCCAGCCAGGAAGACTCTCACACCATCCTGGCACCTTTTTCTCAGATGTTTACCCTCCAGAACTGTGAGAAAATCAATGTTCAAGCCACTACGGTATTTTGTTATGACAACCTAAACGAATTAATACAAGTAAGAAATTATTTCTGTTTCACCTTATTGGGAATTCATTGACTCTTTTTTGTAATACTCAAATGTATTTAGAAACATTAAGAAAAAATATTATTCTCTTTAAAAAATAGCTAAGAAAAAAACAACAACACCAAAACAGCTGTTTTTACATATGATGGCTGATCTGTCTGGTATGGTATCACTAGCTAGTGTGGTTATTGAGCAGCTGGAATAGGCTAGTCCAAACCAGCATGTGCTGAGAGTAAGGGCACAATGGATTCCAAAGACTTACTACAAAAAAGAATGCAAAAATAATGACTTTAGTGTGGTTACATGTTGAAAAATTTTGAATTCATTGAGTTAAATAAAACATATTACTGGGGTTATTGTCTCCTGGCTTTCCCTTGTTTAATGTGGCTATCCTATATAATAAAAGCCTAATATGCAAATCGACCAAATGGCAGAACGACTGGTCGCTATGAGGGGCACTGACCATCAGGGGACAGACGCTCAATTCAGGAGCTGCCCCCAGCCCATAAGTCCCAGGCCAGCCAAGGCGAGTGGCAACAGGGGGCCCCGCCTGTCACCCTGCAGAGGGAGGTGACTGATAGCACCAGGCCGGCCAAGATGGGTGCCAGTGGGTGCCCCCCCCAATCACCTGCCAGTCACCCAACAGACCAGCCCTGATTGCCAGCCAGGCCTAGGGACCATACCTGTGCACGTATTTTGTGCACTGGGCCTCTAGTGAGAAAATATAAAACTACATATTTGGCTCACATTCTACTTCTATTGGGTAGCGCTGGCATGGAAGCTGAAGCATAGTTTGCACTCTACACCAAAGTGTCGCTACCAGCTTTGTCTACATGGACAAATGATTGAGCCGTGTCCTCTTTGGCCCTCCCACATTGAAATGGAGCTAAGACTGTATTTCACAGTGTTATGATGGGGACTAGGGAGATGGTACAAAGAACGCCCAGCCCAAGATTACCCAGTAGCAATTCTACAAATGCTCTTCACCAGTCCATCAGAGAGAAGCCCCACTGTCAACACTCGTCATCAGAGCCAGTGGCGGGTGGGAGGCTCTGAAGAGAGCATCTTGGAGCAAGCAAAGGAGAAGAGGCCATTCCCACAGAGACCGTCCTGTGTTACACTGTGTGAAAGACTACAGGTGTTTGGGGGGCACTTAATTTGAATTTATCAGCTCATATTTATATTAAAGTTTGCTCTCCAGTGTGGAACGTGTTCTGAGTAAGTGGAGGGCTGGGCGGGGCAGCACTGGGCCCTGTGTTATAGAGAAGTCACAGCTGTGCAGGGCAAGTTTGCTCCTGTCCTCACATCCCTCAGGGACTGTGAGAGCCCTGGGGTCCCCACAGCTCCTGGCTCTCAGGCACCACTCACATGGCAGGCCCCAGGGGCTGCCTGTGGTGGCACAGGGAGACTTGCTGGAGCGACTAGATCTCTCAGAGCCAGGCTCTTCATAACAATGAGATGAAAGATGACGGAAAGGAGGTGGTAACTGTTGTGGGGAGAAGGGTCTTATCTTGGCTCAGTTGCTCATAACTTCCCGATGAAGGCCTGGGGGTTACTGCTGCAGCAGGTGTAAGGCCCTGGTGGGCTCAGTGCTCCATGCTGCCCACCACAGTGGCCAGGGTCAGAACAAAGTCCCAGGCGTATGGGTCTACATGGAAAAGGTTCCATTCTCACACCAGTTTCCAAGAGGGAAATTGAGTAGTGGAGCTGTTGCTGAGGAACAGAGGCAGGGAGCAGCCAGGCCACATGGAAACCATCGGAGGAACATTATCTAGAAAGAGAAAAGTCTTCAAACCTCGGATTCACTGTACTTGAAGAAACTTCTAGCTTCACTTTGCTGGCCCCTCTGGGTAGGGCAGTGGCCAGGGGGTGAACTCTCTGGGAAACTGATGCTTTGCTTCCATAAGGAAGAGTGCATTTAGTTGCCCAGGCCCCCCCCCCACCCACCCACACACACCTTATTCTTACAAAGATTTAGAATAAATTAAAGGAACAGGGTAGTCTCACAGTGCAACAGGCTGCTGGCTCTGTGTCCCCCGAGGCATCCTAGTAGTTGTCTTGTGTGCTCCAGAGTGGAGGCTTGGTTGAGTGAGAACCTCCAACCTGGGGCTTAAAAGTGCAGGCCCCACTCCTGACAGCGGTGGGGTCCCAAGAAACAGAGGGCCTGCCTGCCCTGCCCTCTGCATTGTTGGTGCTGGGCCTACCTCAGTACAGATGCATGTCTGTGAAGTTGGAGAATTGCTTTGGTACCTCCCTTTCTCTTTTAGTAAAGGTTACTTTCTCTGTCTCTTCCAAGGCCCAGAGACCTCTGGCTTCTGGCCCCAGCATCAGGCTAAATGGGACTCCTAAGCCCTCCCTATCTCCACTGGCCGGATTCAAGGATTAAAGCCAAGAGAGGAAGACATAGCACCTGGCATGGAGGAGGAGAGTACTAGTAAAGGGGTTGGAAGAAGAGTGTCGATGCCCCAGTGGCCCAGGGCTGGGGAACAGTGCCTGCCTATTGTGGCCTGGCTGCAGGGTTTGCCAGCTCTGCCTGGACTCTGGACTGAGTGAGCTCTAGGGATGGGCTCCTGCTGGGCAGGGTGGGAGGTGCTCTCAGTGTTTTTCAGTGGCATTTTCTGGGGAATGTGGAAAAATGAGTCAGCAACAGTTCTTTGAACTGGGAACCCTGGCCTGAACTTTGAGGAGACAGGAAGACACTCCACTTAGTCATGTGTGTCTGTGGGAACATACTGGGAGCAAAGCCTGTCCACTAACATTGGCACTACAGGCCTCTCCATAGGGGTATCAGCACACCCAGGACCAATAGCTTCCAATGATCGTCCAAGATCAGGGAAGCACCTGCCTGGAACCTCTCCAGGGCCTCAGAGAGCACAGCTCCAGGGAGGAAGAGCAGGAGGGAAGGCAGAAGAGGAGGCTCACAGACGACCTGGGGCTCGACTCAGCCCATCTGCTGGTCTCGGGCAAGTGGGCAAGGGCTTTGTGGGCACAGGTCTCTCCCTGCTCCCTCTGGGGAGGTGGAAGGTGAAATCTTAAAATCAACCTTTTCTGTAGATCAAGTACCTAAAAGTGCTCACACCCTTTGAAATAGCAGTTCCACTGTGGGAACTCCCTAAAGAATTGATCCCAGCCTGGCCAGGCAGCTCAGTTGGTTGAGCATCGTCCTATGCACGGAAAGGTTGTAGTTCGATTCCTAGTCAGGACGCACACCTGGGTTGCAGGTTTGAGCCCAGTCAGGGAACATACAGAAGGAAACCAATCAATGTTTGTCTCTCACACCCATGTTTCTCTCTCTCTCCTTTCTCTCTAAGCATGACCTTGGGTGAGAACAAAACAAACAAGCAAACAAAAAGAATTGATCCCAGATTTAAAAAAGAAATAAACCATCACAATATGGTCATTGTACTATTATCTATAGTGGCCAAAGTTAAAATGGACTAATTAACTAACAACAGAGGGTTGGCTAATTAACCTCTGTACTACTTATGATATTTAGGAAAAATGTATAATCACATGGGCATGTTTATGTTTCCCAGTAAAAGATATAAAATCATGATATGAAAGTGCACAACTCTATAACAACTATGTAAAAGGACAAATGTGGCCTGACCAGCGTGGTTCAGTGGTTGAATGTCCACCTATGAACCAGGAGGTCACAGTTCGATTCCCAGTCAGGGCACATGCCCAGGTTGCAGGCTCAATCCCTGTGTGGGGCATGCAGAAGGAAGTCAATCAATGATTCTTTCTCATCATTGATGTTTCTATCTCTCTTCCTCTCCCTTACTCTATGAAATCAATAAAAACATATATTTTTTAAAAAGGACAAAAATGTGCACAGGAAAAGCCAAGCTTGCAAGATGCCAAAATCGCAGTTAACACTGTGTGGTAGACATGGGATTAATTTTCTCTTTGGTGTTTTTTGAACTGCTTCTGATGAATGGATATGCTTGATAATTATTTTGATGTTTCATAAATTAACTTCAGGTTTAAAGCAAATTGTTACCCTTCCATGCCTCCAAAGTGGCCCCCTGGGTGGTGACAGAAAGGAAGCTTTCAATGGAGGTGGCTCTGTGTTGATTGGACTCAATGGGATTTGAACACTTACAACCCAGAAAGTTGCATGAAGATGCAGCCACTGGTTAGTTTCACATGACTCCGCCCCCACAGGAGTGCCTGCAGGGAAACCTGACTGTCCTCCAGAGGGCAGGCTCAGTCCCCCAGAGCTGCAGGGGAGGGTGTTTGTCCTCCTGGGCCCCTGATGGAACCCACACATTGATGAACCCAGGGAGTGGACTGACCGAGCATTCTCAGAGTCCTGACTCTTAACTGACTCCTCTCCTCACACTGATGGTCACAAAATGAAAGCTTTCCTAATGATTCCCCTGAGTCTGGCCCCAGGACAAAGAGATAGTTACCGCATGTGCCCCATTTACTGGCCCAGAGACACTCTGGACTGACCTTCTTCTTGCCCAACGAGTGATGAGATGACTCACATATGACAGGACTTGCCCCACGTCTTGCTGTTTCTTCATCACCACTGTTGTTTTCCTGTTATGCCACCAAAGGAGGATGTTTGTGTCTTGGAGTTGGTGTGATTCTGGTCCCTACAGGCTTGTGTAAAAATAGTGTCATGGCTCTAACCAGTTTGGCTCAGTGGATAGAGCATCGGCCTGGGTTCGATTCCGGTTAAGGGCATGTACCTTAGTTGCGGGCACAGCCCCAGTAAAGAGTGTGCAGGAGGCAGCTGATTGATGTTTCTCTCTCATCGATGTTTCTAACTCTCTATCTCTCTCCCTTCCTCTCTGTAAAAAAATCAATAAAATATATATTTAAAAAATAGTGTCATGGTCCCCAAAGAGCATCTGTCACTTGAGAAATTAAGAACCATCAGTAGCCCTCGCTAGGTGGCTCAGTCGGTTGGAGCATCATCCTGCACACCAAAAGGTTGCAGAGTTGATTCCCAATCAGGGTGAATACCCAGGTTGTGGGTTTGATCTTTGGTTGGGGAGTGTAAAGGAGGCAACTGGCCGATGTTTCTCTCTCACATTAATGTTTCTCTCTTTCTCTCTCTTCCCCCAGCTCCCTCTCTAAAGTCAATAAAAACATATCCTTTGGTGAGGACTAAAAAAATTAAAAAGGGAATCATTAGCAAAGTGATAAGCTACAAATATCTCACACTGAGCAACAAAAATATTCAAGTGTTTCTAAATAAGACAACTGAAGACTTTGACAGAGGCTGGGACCACTTGGGCCAAGAAGTCTGAAGCTGTGTAGGTGAAGATCCTATGTGCTGTGCACTTGCTCTCTTGCAGGTAGGAACTGAATCTGGGTGAGAGAGGAAGTGGCTGGCCCAAATTACTGGCAGAACTAGGTCTGATATCCATCCTACCATTGGCATCTTGGTGACCTAAGATTAATGCAGTGAAGCCAGGAAATTACCTAGGGAATGTCTGAAATATCACACATAACTATTTCTGGTTGGTGGAGTCTTTCTAGAATCACTGGCTTCCAGAGATCAAAGGACTCCTACTTTCTCCCTGAAAGCTTTGTTATAAGTAGCTAGCCATTGGCCTCCTACATCACCCCTCCTACTTCATGACACATGACGAAAAGGAGATCCTTTTCCTCTCGCCTGTCCTCCATGTGCTCAGACTAATGTGCTTCTGTATGGAAACAAGCCTGTCTTCTGACTAAAGTCTCCTGATGGCCCCAGAATTTAGATGTTGTGTGTGGACTCTGCCTCCACCCTGAACGAGGGGATGAACAGCTGGAAGAGACCTTGCCCCGATGAGTCCTCAGCAGACTCCGTGGGTACTCAGTGCAATCACAGTGCCATGACGGAGCCATGTGACAAGTCTCCCTAAGGGGATGCTGAGAATCCCAAGGGACGTGTTCCTTGGGGAAGGAAAGCAGCAGAAAATGAGCATCTGCCATACGCCTGGTGGACTGGAAAGGGGCAATGTCAACATCTCCACTTTACTTCATGGAAACCGAAGCTCAGAAAGCTTGAAGGACGTAGTCAACCTTTACCTAGTCAGCTGAGGTGGCCGGGATCCAAGTCTGCAGGCCGCCTGGCCACCCCCAGCTTGCTGCTGCCAGCAGCCCCTTTGACCATAGTACCATCGTTCCCACATTAGAGAGAAAATTGAGGCCCAGAGAAGTAGTGGGGTGTTGACTTCAATCAAACAAACTTTTTGTCGGTAAACTTTTTGTCATTGTGTCTACTTATTCCCCAAGATTCCAGTAAAATGGCCAAAAAAAAAAAAAATTAAAGTCATAAAACTATAAGAGAAAAAAGAAAAAGAAATGGCAGAAGATTAGAGATGTCAATAGAATTTGTGGAAATAAAATTAGGTGTTAAATTTACAGGAAGGAAGACCAGAAGAAGTTAGCTGACTGATCCCAATAAGATCCCAGGAAAGTTCTGGAATTGGAGGTCTCCGGAGCTACGAAGGTGGGGTGAGGGTTGGCTGAGCACAGAGGTTTTATGAAAACTGAGTAAGGACGGTTGTAGCTCCCTCCTCTCCCCATGGGGCACTCCCTCCGAAGCCCTCAGAACAGCTTCCTCTCTGGGAAAGCTGCAGAGAGGAGGCTCTGAATCCAAGGACAGCTACTACCTCAGACTCAGGAGAGGTGTCTTATTGAAATGGGACACGGTGAACTGCAGATGCACCTTCACATCCTGGGTCCCATGCCCCCTCCATTTCCCCAGACTGGCAGCCACACTTACCCTCCCTCAGAGAGGATGGCAGGGTTCTTGAGGTGCCCATGAGAAAATGTGATCCCCGTCTTGGAAGTTCCTCAGCTGGCCAGCCCCACCCCTCACCTCCTGAATACCTTGCCCTCAGAGGTTTCAGGGTTGGTGCCTCAGCCTGGATTTCAGTTTTGTATTTTGCTTTGACTTTAGGAAGACAGACTTGAGTTCACCCCGCGCCTCAGTCCCAGCGCACAGCAGCATGGGCCTGTGGGCTCCTCGCTGGCTCTGCTCTTTGTCCTCAGTTGCAGTCGGGTTCCCCCAGCAGCCATTCTGCTGTGTGAGCTTCCTCGGCTTCTGTCAGGCCTCTACTCTGCAGTAAGACCTGACCCCTTGTCCTGTCCGCTCTCCTGCCCATCTGGAGCCCACTCTGCTGGAAGTGGCTTGCACCACCTGCCGGGAATATAGCTCCCACGTGGGCCCTGCTGCCAGCCCCCTGTTCCCAGACAGAGGACAAGCACTGGGAGGGGTGGAGGAGCCTGGCTGAACTGACTGATGATACCCTCCTGCTCTGAAATTCTTGTGGACTGAAGCTCCCACCAACCTTGGACACCAGGGGCTGCTCTCTGCCTGCCCAAGAAGATGCAACAAGAGGACCCTAGCTGAGGGCCCCCCACCACCGCCTACACCCCCTAGGCCGGCCTCAGCCCAGCCCTTTCCTGAGCAAATGGAAACCAGCATCTCAGGAGGGCATGATCCCGCTCTGTGGCTGCGCTGACAGTGCAGTCCCCAGGTGGGCCTGCTGGGAGGCCCTAGTGGCCTCTGCTCTTAGGAGAGTCCAGTTGGGAGCAGAGAGCCATCCAGAAGCTCTCCATAGTCTGACAGACACAGACCTGCCTGGCCACGCCATCAAACCCTTACTAGGCACAGGCACACAGAGGCTGCCTGCTAGCCCACAGATGCCCCTGCTGGCTCCAGAGAGGCACTGGCAGGCCCCTGAGGCAGGTAGATGGTGAAGTTTGGAAGTCAGTGAGCCAGGTGCCCGACCCCTGGGCACAGAGGAGCCCTGCAGAGCCATGTGGGCGATTTGAACAGCACCTGGCTGCCCTCTCACTTTGAGGTGGAAGAGACCCGGCATTGTGAGAGGGATAGAAAGAGTGATGATTAAGGTTCAGGATGCGGAGTTGAAGGTCATCCAGGGTCATGCAGTCAGGCAGGCAGAGGCTAGCCCTTCCCCACTTGCTGTCTGAAGATAACCACTCTTCCTGCCCAATCACGCATGTCTGAGAATCCCTCCTCTGAGAGGAGAGAGCTGCTATCCAGAACCCCAGCACCTCCCAGGGCAGGACCCCCCAGTCCTGCTGCAGCCATTGCTTGGTTCACTGCCCACCGCACAGACAGCCTGGCCTCTGCCTGTGCGGGTGGATGGCCCTGGCTCCTCTGAGCTGCCCTCAAAACCATGGCTCTGCTTCAGTAGATGCCACACGCCTCTTCCTTCTCTCCCAGTGGTGTAACTCAGTGGCCTTGGCGACTGTGATGGTTTGAAAGGTTACAAGGTCCAGGATTACCCTAGCCTCCTACCTTATCAGCCGCTTGTACTTCCAGGGAAGACTCAGTTAGGGTCTCCCAGTGAGACCTCTACCATCACCCCTTGCTTCACACCTCCATCCCTATCCCCATCTCATGCTCCCCCCTCCCCCCCACCACCACACTCACACACACCTTGTCCCTAGTTTCTAGAAGCTGCCATGTCCTTGTAGCTTTGGGCACAGCTGATCTCTGCTTCTGCATCCCCAGAACCACCTGCCCCAGCAGCACAGGCCAGGCCCTCACAAAACACTGGCAATCGATGTTGAAGAGGCGATATCTCCAAATCCCACTGGGTGCAGGGCCCCAAAGGGTGCTGTGGGCAGGCGGAGCGAGGGCAGGGCCCCGCCTGAGCTGCTCCTGAGAGTGCTCTGGCACCTGCTCCCGTCTCCCCTCCTCTCACATGTGGTCAGTGTTCTGGTCCTGCTCATCAGGTCCCTTTCTGGCAGGGAGGCTGCCCAGGATGAAGGGTGAGAGACCTGGCTGGACCTATGGGTGCCCAGATGAGCCCGGGTGCAGAGAAAATGCCCAGACCAGACAGGGTTATGGCTGTCCCTCCGCAGCACAGCCCTGTGGAGGGCCCCAAGGAGCCTCAAGCATCGCATACTTCCCCACAGCTCGAAGGGAAGAAGGAAGCTGCACCAGGAAGAAGAGAAGTGGCTGAGGAGGTGGAGCCATCGCTGCCTCAGGTGAGTGATAAGGTGGGAGTCAGGGCCACCACTCATGTGCCGGCCGAACAGGCAGGCGTAACAACGCAGACTCACAAAAGTGGACTGAAATAAGCAACCAGGAAAGAAACTATGACTGAATATTTAACCTCTGGAGCGGAAGTACTAACGGTTCCAGGAGAAGCAGACTTGATTTTTTTTTAAGTAAATTTGACATATTTTTTAAAAAATAACAACTTAGTAAGGTCACTTTTTAGAGAGTTTAAAATAGGCACAAAACTCTGTAAATATTGATCAAATACTTTCATTTCTGAAAATCTGTTATGTGGTGTTATATAGCAAGTTATTTGCCAAAGCCACAATGATTTGAAATATGAAAAAATATTTATTGCATAAAAATATTCTTTTTGGCATTGTTTATAATAAGAAAAATTAAAATAACAAGGGAAAACTGATTCCCTGAACTATGCTAAAGCTAACTAATGACATATGTAGCTGATTAAAATATGAGTTTGAAGTGTTTTGTTTTATGAAGACACGCCTGTGTCCCAATGTTTGGTGACAAAAGGAAAATCCAAATATGTGAACCCAGAATGATCTCAGCTGCATGGAGATGGAACGTGAGAGGAAGAGGGAAGGGGCATGCGCAGCTCATGGGGAAGGCGTGGACAGGCCCCGCACCTCCCTGCCTGGCGCTTGCCTCAGCGAGTTGGAAGTATGACTGTAATAAATAAGCACATACCTTCCTCCAGCAAAGCTAACATGATTCTGCCTCTGGGGGTATTTCTGCTTTAAGGTTATGCAGGAGTTTGGGGAACATACAGCCGTGGCTCAGAGGCTGCCCCAGGAGCAGGGATGGAGGCCATGATCATGCACAGACATGGGAAGAGGAGACATTAAGCCACACAAATAAATGTGTGCTGAGACACACCACATCTGATGAATTTACCCGAAGTAGCCAAGTTTAATAAATACTAGAATTCTGAGTTGGATAAAAATAAATGCTCATAAAGCAGAGAATCAGGGGAAAACCCCTAGTAGATTACCAGGTGCCTCATATAGGGTGGTCCTGTCCCATGTAAGCGGTAACTGATGGACTGGAATCTGAGGCAGGGAACCACGGGGCACGCTGACACCAGGGGAAAGAGCAGCGGCTAGTTTGCTGTGAGGGAAGTTGGCTAATTTAACCTGTCACTCAGCTCCGGCTGCCAGGCGGCCAGGCCAAGGCTGAGGGCCTCGCGTCTTGTGTCCGTGTTGCCCTCACAGCCTTAGCAGTGGACATAGGAGGACAGAAGCCTGCAGCCTGAGGCCTGCCCTGGAAGCAGATGGGGAATGTGAGCAGGTACAGCTTCCTCTGGGACCCCCATGCCCAGTCTCTCTCCAGTGAGCCCCTCAAACTCATCTTTTTGTTGTTGTTAATCCTCTTACCCCAGGATTTTTCCCCATTGGTTTTTAAAGGGAGTGGAAGGGAGAGAAGCAAAGAGAGAGAAACTTTGATGTGAGAGAGACTCATTGATTGGTTGCCTTCTGCACATACCTCAACCAGGGCCTGGAACAACCCTGCAACCCAGGTACATGCCCTTGACTGGGAAATCCAACCAGAAATCCTTTGGTGCAGGGTCAATGCTCTACCACTGAGCCACACAGGCTGGGGCCTAACTCCTCCCTGATGACAAGCCTCCAATGGCTCCCATTTCCATAGAAGATGCCAACTTGCAGTCCAGTGTCCTCAGTCCAGCTCTCTCCATCCTGTCTCACCCGGTGCTCCCACGTCCAGCCCTCTGGACATTACTCTTCCCCAGAAATAGCCAGCTGCTGGGAAGAGCTGGGGGATGTTTTGGACAAGAGAGGGTCCAGAAGAGGAAGGAGGGGTGGACGGCATTTGCCAGGCAGGTGGGTGGCACAATGTCCTGGCAGTACAGCAGGATGGGGGTGAGAGCAGCAGGTGGCTGCAGGCTGGTAGTTTCCATCCGCATGGTCACCTCTGGTTGGCAGGCCTGGGCAGGCATCGGCATGAATGGGAGAGCCAGGACTTAGGTTTGGTGGGCAGCAGGGCCCAGAGCTCCCTGGGACGGGCCAGTGGGAAAAGCTAAGGCTGAGTCCAGCACACGGAAGAGTACCAAGGGAGTCCCTGCGGTCTTACCAGCAGCCCAAGGACCTGCCCTCCACGGGCCAGCCTAGGGAGCCTGGGAGCTGGAGGTGTGCGGACAGCGTCCCGGCATGGTGGATGGGAGAGTAACCACAGGCTGGAGGCCCCATCGCACTTACTGCAGTGTTTGCTTACCAGAACAGGTGATTGGCCATAGTCCTGGGATGAGCCAAGGCAGTAAATGTTGATAGATTCTCCCTTCCTCCAACTGCTGGGCAGAGTATGACATAACCTGCAGCCAGGAAATACCTGAATGACTAACCATGTACCTTATATGGACTATACATTGGACCACCAATCAGCACCTGCCAAATACCCTAAGCCCTTGTTCCTATATGGACCTATATATAGTAAGCCACAAATCAGCGTGCTGAGTACCCTAAGCCCCCATTCCTTCCCATTCCACCCCTCAAAAGGAGTGCCACCTCTGCATGGGTTGCTGTTCTCCCCTTGTGAGACAGCCCGGCAGGTCCTTCTCCTCTAATAAAGCCTGTAGTCCTGGTTTTCGGCCTCTGTCTGATCTTTCAAATGTTACCTTAATCGCTTCACTCCTCACAGGCCCCTGGGAATTACCTGACATGGAGAGTCCCAATGTCTCCCCCTGCTCCAGGATGAAGGCAGGGGCAGAACTGGTCCACATTCCAATGTGGGCTCTTTCCCGTGGGTCGCGGTGCCTCCCTGCGGGGCAACACTTACAGGGCGCACTGAGGCCTACACTGAGACTGGTGTGCATGGAAGCTGAAGAAAGAAAGGCAGGCGGAACAGACAGGAAGGCCCAAGAGGAAACTATAGACAGGCCAGCCAACCAAGGTGTCAGGCCTGGGCACCCTGGGCAGCCAGGAGAGGAGACAGATGCAGGGTCTTTAAGGGTAAAGAGTTCAGCCACCAGTCTGAATCCACAGCCCTGCTTGCCTGTGCCAGGAGAGACGTCCAGGGCTGTGCGAGGCTCTGCGGGTCCAGGTGGGGATGGCTGGGGTCTCTACTATCAGGATTAGAAGCAGGAATGTTCTAGCACAGCTCTGACTGGACAGGAGCCTGCCAGTCCCCCCTAGAGTCTGACCTGTACAAGGTGGGAAGTGAGATGAAGAAGGGCTGTGGAGAAGGGGAAGTGTCAACAAGAAACCAAGGAGGTCCCGGGAAGCTGATATTGTGAGTCCCTCTGGACTAACGAGGGCCCCCTAGGGGACACATGGCAGCCTGGGGCGCATTTGCAAAGGGCCATAGGCTGAGTAACACTCCCAGTAGAAAATACTAGACCATAGGACACAGTAAGTGAAAAAATGTGTGATTAAAAAAATTATGTTTTAGTGGTAATCCAGACTCCTGGACACGATCACGTTAGACACCCCAGAGAGCAGGCCCTTTCTGAGAAATGGCGCTTCTCCACCAACAGGCACTAGTCAGAGGGCCTCGCTCTAGACGGGCCCAGAGTGCGGCTTCTGGTAGGGCCAGGCCTCACAGTCCTGCCCTGGAGTCTGGATGTGGGCAGGGGGGAAGTCATGCCTCCCCGAATTGACTACAGTGCAGGAGGCAAGGGTGCAGAGCTGGCCCACCCCTGCACTGGCCCCTCACTGTTCCCACAAGGACAGCATGAAGCTGACACCTGAGGCAGGAAGAAATGCTCTCCTAGAAGCTGACAACCCGAGGCCCATGGGCCTAGTTTTGTAAATAAAGTTGTGTTGGCACACAGCCCTGTCCACTTAGTTACATGTTATCTATAGGTACTTTCACAACAGAATGGAGGTCATATGGCCTGTACAGCCTTGTTCCGAAAAAAACTGCCTACCTTTAGTCCAGATGGGAACCAGAATAGTCGTATATATTTTTCTTATTTTTTACAATAGCCAAGTAGTAATTACACACTCAGTTATCATTAAAGCTTTTTTATTTTGAAGAGGAAGAAAGCAGGGATGTGGGGGGAGGAAGAGAGGGCACAGGGGTGGGAATGATTGGCACTGAAGTCCCAGCGGGCATTGAACTAAGGCTGCTGCGCCACCCCCTGGACCACTTAATCCCCCTTCTTGGTTATGCTAGCTTAACTGGCCTCTGTCAGAGATGCCTGAATAAACCTGGAGGATTCGCAAATTCTTCTAGAACCAGAGGAAACTACCAAGGTGCCCAGAGCTGGGCATTCTGGCCTGTTACCTTTCCTCCCTCCAGCCTGGTGGTCAAGGGCTCAGAAGGGAAGTGAGAGGGAAGCAGGGAGAAAGAGCTGCGAGTGGCCAGAGGCTGGGGGAGCCTCAGCCTCACGTGCCAGGTCCTCTTCTCCACTCCCATGGACCTGGCGCAGACCCCTGCCTCCTGAGCGCCTCCGCCTGACAACAGTAGCCACTGTCTCCCAGAAGCAGCAAGTGGGAAGAGAAGGGAAGCTCTGAGGGGGCTTCTGGGCAAGATGGAAGTTGACCCTGAAACTTAAAAGGGTGAGATTTGGGAGAAAGCTCACCAGGTGGGTGTGGGGTGAGGCTATTCAGGCTGAGAGAAAAATTGAGAAGATCTGTGCTTGGGAGAATGAAGAGCAGTCAGGAAGCAAGCAACAAACCTGAGGTGTCAGCAGGAGAAGGTGAGGAGGCAAGGAGGGGGGGTGTGGTGGGGTGGGGTGCGCAGGGTTAACTTGTAAGGACATACCTTCCATCATGTCTTCATACCAAGAGTGCAGGAAGTCAATAATCCTATATAATAAAAGCATAGTATGCAAATTGTCCCCTGGACCAGAGTTCTTCTGGGAGTTCGACCAGGGGGTGGGGGCAGGGCCAGCTGGAGGAAGAAAGGGAGGCCCTGGCCAGCGGCTGCAGCAGGTGGCCAGGGGACAGGAGGGAGTACCCAGCCACTGCCAGCAGCCAGCAGCTGCTAGGAGCCCTACCAGTGTTTCATGCACTGGGCCTCTAGTCTAGATATAAAAAAGGCTAATATGCTAAGTGTCCAACTGTCTGACCAGTGGCTATGATGTGCACTGATCACCAGGTGGTAGATACAACACAGGAACTGCCATGACGCACACCGTGGACCTGGCGCCCACAAAGCAACACTCGGCTTCCCCCAAATGGGACACAGGCCCTGCCACCACTCTGGAGTGACAGCCCACCAAATTGCAGCTGACACTGCGAGACTCCACAGCACAAAATGCTGCCCACAGCCCAGCCCAACCCGGAAACAGTGGCTGTGGGCACCAGGTAATGATGTCACATAGCAACGCCCAGCATCCTCTCCCTAGCAACTAGCCTCCTTGGAGTTTCTTCAGCCCAGGAACACGACTTGCTTTGTAGGCAGGTGCAAACATTTCACACTTTAACCAAATGTCTCATCTCATTTGATCCTCACAGAAGTCCTGGAGCAGGTAGATAGGAGACTCGTGGAATCCTATTTTCTTTTCATTCGCTGGAAAACAGAGGTTTAGAAAGTTTAGAAACTTGACCTATGATGCACCTTGAAAATGACTTCAGGTTTTCTCACTGTGCAGAATATAGTGAAACACCCTTTGTTCTCCCAGCATGATCTATAATAATAATCTGCTTTGTGTTGATATTTATTGCTGTGTTGCTGACAATTAGCCAAAAGGGAAGTTGGGATGAAAAGAGTTTAGCTAAATCAG
>PVJC01000923.1:0-106025 GCA_004026665.1 Murina feae | reverse complement strand
TGGAGTTAAGAGTAGTAGTAAGACTGGATCTGAGTCAGACAGACAGCCTTCAGTCCCGGCTCTGCCATTTGTGTGTGACTTGGAACAAGATGCTTATGTTTTGTGCCACATGTTGCTCTGCTGTAAAACTGAAGAAGAGAGTAACACATAGTTTTGCTACAAGGATTATTGCTAATGCATGTCAAGGCAATAGCATTCAATAAGTGAGACTTTTTTAAAAGCGTGCACCCAACAGATTAGGAGAAAATATTTGCCATGTATATAATAGATAAATGATCAGTATCCAGAATATATAAAAAACTCCTAAAGATCAAATAAGAAAATGACAAGCCAATAGAATACTGGACAAACAATATGAACAGGTAATTCACAGAAGAATGAACATAAAAGACAAATTTAGTTAGCATGTGAAAAGGCCTTCTCATTTACTAGTAATCACAGCAGTGCAGACTCACAATGGAAGTTTCAATTTTTATAAGAATGTGTTCATATGTCACATGGTGATGTTAAATAAATAAACATGTAATATGTATGTGTTAATTTATCTCAGTGTAGGGTGTGGTTGAAATTTCTAGCTCTGAACCCAGACTACCTGGGTGGGTACCCAGGCTCCGCCTCTTACTCTGTCTGAGCTTAACCGAGTCTTCTAACTGCTCTTGTCTTAGTTTCTTCATCCCTGATATAATCATATCAGTAGTACTTGTCAAGGGCAGTTGTGTTGAAGACAGGCGGCCAGTACATGTGAATACTGAGTGCCTGGCATGTGGAAAGATGAGCAATGTAGCTTTTACTACCATTACTCTCCTTCCTACAGTGGGTCAGCAAAAATCTCCCCATGTTGGAGTTGGGAAGGTCCACGTTTAGCCCCAAATTATTCCACAGATAAGGAAACTAAGGCCAGAGAGATTCAACACAGGAGAAGCTTCTGAGCGGAAAGTTCCTTTGTCTTGAAGAGAATGGGCTGCCTGAGCTTCCCTGAGGTACGGCTGGGGCCTGGGATGGCTGTCCTGTGGGAAAAGGGAAACCTATCTCCTGGGAAGGCCTGCACAGGCGAATATTTTAATGAACTTCTACCTTTGGGTGGACAGGTGGTAAAGTGCAAAATGCAAACAGCGCAACAAAGACATGCAAATGGATCGCCCTTTGCCCAGTGGAGCCCCCTGGAAGAGCTCTGCTGCTTTGAAGGTGATGGATGGAGTGTGAGCACCTCAGCCCAGCCCGCCCTCAGACTGCCACTGCCTCCTGGAGGACCTCGGAGACTGAATTCTCACGAGAGTATCTGAGGTTCTGGTGCAGACCTGCCATCTTCCAGATGCAGCCGGGGGACTGTTCCTGGCATGTCTTCTTGTTGCAGCACCTGCGGGTCTGTGTCAATGGGCAAGTGCACTCACGGGGACACAGGATTTGCTTTCAGCATCTCCCCCCAGCTTCAGAGCTCCTTATTGATGAGGCCAGTGGATGTCAAGGCATGTTTCTTTGTATATCCCCCAAAAAATATCCATGATCAGAAATGGATAAATTTATACTAGCCAGCGAGTGCTACCAACAAAATTAGCATTTAAAAGCTTGTTCATGAAATGAATTTTCTTTGGGGCTGAAAGGAAACCCACCCATTGTTGTCATGACTAGAACCCCAGTACCGGGATAATGTCTACTCTCAGAGCAGCCATTACAGGTAAATTGCTAAGTAAGAAAAGGAAAAAATATTGTACCGATGACCTTGAGGAAAAACTGGGCTTATGCTGTCACTGAAGGAATCTCAATTCCTTAAGGATGGGGGATCTACACCGTTAGCAGAACCCTTACTAAATTAGCAGCAAAAATTGCAGCATCCCCAGAAAGGAAACTGGGGTGTCAAGGTGTCCTTTGGTGATAGACTCCACTACAAATGTAGCCAAGATGAGGTGAATGAAGGGGATTGTGAGGGAAGCCTCCAGCTACAATGACATGGGGCTCATTCAATAGACCTCGGGCTTCAGATATGTGGGATGGGAGTAAATTATAAGAAAGTAAGAGGGAAAAAGTAGGAAGGAGTAAGAAAGGAAGAGAGAGAGAGAGCAAAGGAGGAAGAGAGAGAAAGAGGGAGGAAGGAAGGAAGGGAGGGAGATCAAGGAAAGGAAGGAGCAGGGAGGAAGGAGGAAGAAGTGAGGAAGACATTGACAGCAGGCACTTTTGCTATGGCTGCTTTGTGTAGGAGCCAATCGAGTCTCCTCAGAGAGAAGCAGTAGACCGTGAACTGCTCTCTGCTGCAGAAAGATCTGGTCTGATCTGACAGACAAGTTGACAATTTGCCAAAGAGAAAGATGAAGCACAAGCTGGCCTTGAGCATGGTGCAGGGAAGTTGCTGATTTGGGGAGAATTAGAAGACCCTGAAAACAGGAGTATGCAATGACAGAGTTAATTGTCAGGATTAAGGAAACACATGTAAAAGGCAGAGTTGTTTCCTCTGGTCGAGGATCCCTCATTCCAGGGTTGTCCATTCACAACTGGAAAAGGTGGGTGTGTCATCACAACCAGTTTGCAGAGCCAGCTCAGCCACTGCCATCTCCATGGCATGTGACAGGACCCAGACTTTCTGAGTGTTGATGCCTGATCTGCAAACACAGGATTGGCTAAGGCTCATTTCACCTGGAAGAAGCAACGATTCCAGTATTCATCTCCATGCACTTCCAGATACAGCAAATATCTGGGCTAAGAGTGGAGCATTGAGTATTTGGTGAAGTTATGACATTATCTCCTAAATGCTTGGATTCATGCCACTTCATATTCCACTTTTCAATTGCAGCAGTTTTGTCTGCTATTACACAGTTAATTGTTTTTTTTTTCCTTTGAAGAAATTTATAACAACAAATCAAGGAACAACAACAAAAAAAGAAGCAGAAATACAAATCTCTAGCTATTGATGCCAACTTATAACCAAAAGAAAAATGAAGATAAAGACTTAGTTACTTTTTCCAAACTTAAATTACATTCTTTGTCTAGATGGGAAGAGTACGTTCAGTGAGAATGGGTTTTTTAAAACTACTTTTCTCCACTACTTTTGTGGACAAAATTTAAATGTTTAAAATATTCTTAGAAATCTATGACACATATCTGATGACAAAGAAGAAAGTGTAAAATGAATAATGATTTATATTAAAGGAAACAATTTGATGCCCCGTGGTCACTTGCTGCCTTGGACATGAGCCATCTCCCAATAACTTGCTCTGTTTCGGCCTGAGCCAGCTTTCAAATAAAAGGGTCCAGCCATCACTGGGAGTTCTAAGGTAATTGCCCCCCCTCCCCCACTCACTCTCGAGGAGTTTCCCCAGCGAGTTTATCCATCAGTCAGGCCTCTGATCTGCAGCTTAGAGAACAGGCAGAGGTATCTGGTTTCTGCTGACCTCGTGGAAAAGGCCCTTGCATTTAGAGGCCGGGGCCAGATCTGTACCAGATGAAAAGGATGGTCTAGCTTGAAAACCTCGGTCCTTCCCACCCTAATCTGAGAAAAACCTCAGGATTCGTGAGAGCAAAGGCTGCCAAGGACTGGCTTTACTTAGACTATTCCACTGCTCTTGCACAATAGAATAACTCCAAGTAATCTGTGACAAATCACTTACATATGAAGAGGCTGTTGACTGCCCATGAACACCAAACTCTTGCTCTCTGAGTGGCAAACACGTTTTTTATTTAATGTGTGGCTCTTGTCATAGAACACCAGCAGGCAGGCATTGTTACATGCATTTTTGGGCCCTGCACAAAGCTTCCACTTAAATTACAAAGATACTACCCGAAATTACACCCATGCAAGGTGAGGGGTGGGGTGGGGGTAGACCCCTATCTTTGCAACAGAATTAGCTGGGGGCTTTGTCAGAGTATGGTTTTCCAGGACCCCTGCTCCGGACACACTGATCAGTATCTAGCTGGAGGAGGCCTGGGAAGAGCACTTTTGAAATTCTCCTTTCGAGATCCCTATGCCTCTGCCCTACACTGATCCTTGAGTTCAAGTTTGAGAACCACCAAGCCAGATTACCATTCCCAGTATAGTAACTTCCCAGAAAGTAATGGGTTTCATCTAGAACTCTGGCTAAGCCCAAGAAATGTTCCTAACGAGAGACTTTCTGTGGAAGTTATTCATTTTAACTTGGCTGAAGTGGTTGCTGTTGCTTTTAACCACACGATTTAATCCTCATTTGTAATCAGACTAGTAAAAATTAAAAGTGAAATCTGTTTCTACTTTAAGGTTATTATGTATGCTGGTTGGGGGGACAAATTCAGAACAGAATATGCATGCATGTACATATATCAATGAGTATTAGTCAACTAGAACAATTAAAATGTCTGTGACATTTTGGCTTTGGGCTGCATATCTAATATAGTGTATTTCCAGATAGCTGTGGTTAACCCACTGAACTGCAATAGATTTTCATGAAAAAAAGTAAAAATAAAAAAAAGGAAACATGCCTCTGCTTGCAGAGTTTATATTGTTTCTTTTTGAGGAAAGAATAGATCCAGATCTTGCTCCTTTGGATAACATGGTGTTGTCAACACCATTCCAACCCTTTCTGTTAAACCAATGAGACCAGCAAAATAAAGGAGGTGTGAGGATTCATTTACCTGGATTAATTTGCTGGTAGAGATCTTGCATGAAACTGACATCTTTCCCAAGATGCTCCAGAGTTCAGTAAAATGGTTTGTTTGAATGAAAACTTTAACTTTAAAAAAAAAGCTTTTTAAAAAAATATTTTACATAAAACCCATTTTCCTAACTCAAAAAGATTCAGGAGTCACCATATCACCTCATGGACATGAGCACAATCTCTAGAGTCATTGGAAAGCTCATGAAAATTTTTAGGAAAATGCAGTGAACTGAGCAGGGGGGAAAAAAAGAGCCATCTTACATACAAGCCCAATCTAAGCTTACAGGTTCATCATTCATCCTTTCCCACAGACACCAAGGCTGGGGATTTATAGAGGCTAATGCAGTTCCCACTGCTTAGAAACCCCGAGGGAGAATGACCGGCATTAAGGAATTACAATACTATTGGATAATTCTAAAAACTATACAGAAAGAGCCCTGGCCAGTGTGGCTCAGTTCATTGAGCATCATCTCATGCACTGAGAGGTTGCTGGTTCAATTCCCAGTCATACGCTCTGGTTTGGGGCTCAATCCCTAATAGAGGGTGTGCAGGAGTCAGGCAATTGGTGTTTCACTCTCTTTGTTTCCTTTCCTCTCTCTTTAAAAGAAATCAATAAAAAACATGTATATGGGCAATTCATGAGCTGGACTTTGCAGGATTCAGAGGTAAAAATGGGAAGGGCAGCTTCCCTGCTTCCCAAACATTAAAAGCACAGAGGTTGAAAGAGGAAAAGGCAAGTGTGAGCAAGGGTCAGTGGTTGTGTGGCTGGAATACTGGCCTGTAAGATGTAGTTCACCTGAGGCTGTAGTTGTTAGTAGGGCTGGGGTCACAAAAGGTGCTAAATGATGCTCAAATTTCAGATTTTACCCTTCAAGGGGTGGAATAGTCTTTGAGGGGTAAGATTTCTGACAAACAGGATGGAGGATGGAGATGAGACTGGAGGCATGGAGAGCAGGTAGGAGGCTTTGACAGAGTCTGGGTGAGTGGTGATGGGCATCTGAACCAAGACTGTGACAGGGAGGAAGGAGAAAAGGGAAATGCAAGAGCTCTTTGAAGGATGCACTTGACAGAATTAGTTTGGATGAAGATGCCCACATGGACTATAGGCTGGGTACTGAGAGGGAAGACAACTGACTCAAGGGCTGACACTGCAACATATTGTTTTATCTCCTCTCTCCTTGCCAACAGGATGTTCTTGCCTTTTCAGATCCTTTTCCTGCTCTCTTGCTCTTCCTTCATTTTACTCTTCATCCAATAAGATTTTAAATACTACCATCCACATAGGCCTCTGACACCACACACTGTCCTACCAATTGCAAGACTCAGGCCACAAACAGAAGCTGGTGAGGCAGTGGGTCTCTGGTGCTCATTATGGTTCAGCCACAAAAATAACAAGAACATTGAATATTGCTTCACAGTGCCATTTTTCTTTCACTTCTGTGTCTCATTCAAATCTTATAACCACCCTTGTCTGTAGAAAGGACAGGTCTTATTGTTCCCATTTCATGGAAGAAGAAACGGGCTGAAGAAGTTGATCCCACCAGAACAACCTCCTACCTCCTGCCTCCAAGTGTCAATCTCCTTCTCTGAAAATGGGAACAAGAAAAGCACCTGCCTCCTGGAATTGTTGCATAGGCTGAAGGAAATAATGCAGGTGAAGACCTGGTGAAGTCTCAGTAAATGTTCGCTGTTGCTTTCACAGCTCTTCTAGCTCCAAAGTCATAGCTCGTTCTCCTCTGCCAGTGTCCCCACTGCTTCTTAGAAAGAAGGCTGTCATTTGCCACTGGACGAATTTCTGCTGCTGACAGAAGAAAAATGCCAAAAGGAAACACAAATACTTCACTGGGCCCGGTATATCATTTAACAGTCATGACTCATGTCCCAAAGTTCCTTCAAATACAAAACTGATAGTGGCGATGGAGAGATGTTGAGTTTTTACGACTCGCTCATAGGCCCCAAGAGAGCTTCCTGTACTTGCAGGAAGTGAAAGTTTGATGGTGTGAAAGTCAACATGTCTGTGTCTTACAAGAGGATTAGCTACTGGGCTCGGAGGGGTTTGTGGCCAAGAAGAAGCTGCAACCAGGGCCATTGGGGTGTTCCTGAGATCTTGGCGATACAGGGCACCCGCGCTGATGGCAAAGGCCAAGGGGCTGAGCGGTGTGTTCTTGCAGCCACTTAGCGGTTGGAAATGTTTCTCAAGAAAAGTATGTTTCCAATTCCCATGTCAGCATCTATTTCCACCTCTTATGACTTTTCTACACGTTTTGCCTCCATGCTAATGATCCCTAATGAACATCATGAAGGTGGGGGCTGTGGGGGAGGGGACAAGAGTATTGACATATTATTTGGGGACATGATGGGGCAAGATATCTTAAGGCCAACAATTCAAGAAGAGAGGAAGAGGACTTCCATTCTGCCTGGTGGAATAAATGTTTGAGCAGCATTCTGTCCAGCTGGGGAAAGGCCAAGACTAATTTAACCTTTGGTCAAATGGTTGGGAGTTAGCTAGTTTCCTTTTTCCTCTTACATCACTCCCAGAGATTCAGACAAAAATAACATGGTCCCGATTACATGACATTATGGGCTCTGAAAATACACGAGGGAGGATAGTGTTGAAACCCCTTGGAGACAAATTAATCCTAGCAAAGCAACAGCTGTTAAAATTGATACAAACAGAAGAAACAACAGCATATTGGTTCCAGGCTTGGTTAAGAGTTGGTTTTCATCCAAGCTATTTCAAAAAGGGTTAAAAGCACTAACTTTTTTGTTGTTTTGTTTTGTTACTGTAAGATGGTAATTTATGAAATACTCATTGATCCTCCATGTGCTTCATTCAGTCTGCTGTTTGGCACACTTTGGGACTTAATCCCTAATTTGACTTTTTAAATCCTTATTGCTTAAAATGGAAATAAATGCAACGAGAAAGTTGACCTCTGCTGTGGCAGATTTTTGGCATCAGGACTTCTATTGGGGAAACCAAGGTGTGGGAGTTGCTGATGCTGCAGGCAGTGAGGGACTGGGCACCTGCTCCTCCTCCCTGAACCGATTGCATCCAGAGTGGACACTCGAGCTTTTCCCAAAATCACAGCCTGCAGCCCCTGGAGGACCATCTGCAGAACTTGTATGCACCACTGACACTCCAAAATCAAAATATTTCCTCTCCCCGGGACACAGCAGCCTCTCCACACCCGCCCACTTTGCAATTGGGCATTACTTGGAGACCCAATATGAACCCTAGAATAGAAATCTCACAGCTGGAGCTGAACTCAACTAACAGAGCACACTTTTAGAACACGAGGAAATCTATCGTAATGTTTATGGGCACAGTTTCTGTACTCAGCCTGCCTACATCCCAAGTCAGCTTGGCCCATTGCTATTTGCTTCACTGTGGGCAACCGCCCCCCCCCCCCCCCCCCCCCAGGGCCCTCATCGGAGGAAGGGAGGTAAGAAGAACATGTCTGTTATGATAATGGCTGGGAGGTGCTCAGTACTAGACTGACAAATAAGAACAAAATAGTGGAACTGCTGTTGTCAGAACCGCAGTCGTTCTAGAAGTTGTGACAGAAATTGTTTGGCAGTTGGTGTCCTGAAGTAATCTTTAGGATTGAGCTAATTTATAAGCCTTTTAATCATAAAAGCAAAGACCGTCAGGACAGCAACCATATAATAAGGAAAAAGAGTCGCAGTGCCAGGTCCAGCAAGCAAGCTGAGAAGATCTGGGTCTTTCTCCTGAGGACAGGGGAAATGGTTGGGCTCTGGCAGGGTTGGGGAGGGGAGTAAACGCATCAAAAACCAAATGGCAGAAGTCCCAGCACAATAGGGAATATTGAAGCTTGAGAACTGTGTTTTCTATTCTCACCTACTCACATTCTCATCCATCTATCCATCCATCCATCTTCGTGCATTCATTCGTTCAATAGTTCTCGATTTAATCTATGTCTCGCAGGAAGTGTGTTAAGTTCTGTTCATACAGAAGGAGATTTTAATGGAACTTACCATGCAGTGGCAGAGATGCAACTGAAATATAATCACATACATATTTAACTTAGAATTGTGTGATTTTTATGGCTTATTTTTTTTTAAAGGTACTATGATAGAAAATAGTGAGGGGCCTACTTTAGGTTGGTGTTCAGGGAGTGCCTTATTGATGAACAGATAGAAGTTACTCAGGCAGCTGGAGATTTGAACTTGTGCTTCTTAGTGTCTTAAGTCAACAACCTCATTCCACCAGCTCTGAGTCTCCTTGCCTTGTAAGCTATCACCCCTTCTGTTTCTACAACACATCCCCAATGCCCAGTTCTACCCTGCGAATAGGCATGAAGATAGTAAAGGTCTCATTTTCTACATGCAGACACTTGACCCCAGCTGGGGTGGGGACTGTGGCTTATCTATAGTCACAAGGCAGCAGGTTGGGTCTGGAACCATAACTCCTGAGGCTGGGTGGGTGCTCCTCATGTGACTCAGTGCTCATCCCCTACTCTCTGATGTATGACTTCTTCCCGAGGAAAGAATGATGGGAGGCAAATATCCCTTAGAGAAATGACTCCTAGCAAAGTTCCTTTCAGGGCAGCCCTAATGCTGGAGTCCTCTGATTTACTCTGAGGTACCTCTAGGTTCCCACCATTAACAAATAAAAAATAAATACATAAAATGAAATGAATAAAATAACATGAGCCATTACAGGGCATGGTAAAGCTAACACCTTCAGAATGACAATCTCATTTGCTGAGTTTGTATTCTGACTAGCCTGCCTTCCAGGTTGCTCCACCCCAAAGGGAAAGTATTTCTGATTATTTCTGACTCGTTTGTAGACCTTTGGCTAGCACAGCACATAACTAGTGGGACTTCAACCCAGATCTTTTGACTCCAAGCCCAGTGCTTTTCAACTCCAACATATGAAGTTAGTAACAAATTCTGTTTGGGATGCATGGAGACTACAGAAATGGTGAATGTTTCACGTGGTGATTTCCCAGGGGCAGACCGAATGAGGCAGATGGTCACTAATTTATTCAGCAAACATTTGCTGAATGCCAACAAGTCAGGCCTCAAGGATTTCCGGGTGAATGAGATCAATTCAAGTTCCACCCTCATGGAGCTAATAATTTTCCAGGAAATTCATACAATAAACACATAATCACCCAAATAATGATGAATTACAACGGTGCTGAGTGTTGGGTAGGTTTGTACAGGGTAGGCACAATAGAACCTAAACCAGGTCCTATTTTAGCCCTACCCATTTCAAAGAACAGCACTCCCCACTCCCAATTCCCCAGTGTGGAGGTGACAACCCAGGAGTCATCGTTAATTCCTCTCAGTTTCTATCACCAAATCCCCCTTATTTTGCTATTACTAATTCCTTACCAAATCCTCTTGGTTTTGTTCCTATGTGTCTTCTAGAATTTTGTACCTCTCTCCGTCTTCACTGCCATTGTCTCCACTAGAACCATTGTCTCTTGTCTGCACCACAGTAGTACCCCGGCAGGTCCACTCCTACCCACAGGGGCCCTGCAGTCCATTCTACACCATACAGCCATGATGATCCAAAAGAAAAACCTGATTATGCCACGCGTTACGCCTCACCTCACCTCACCTCTTCTCCTCTACCCTTCGACACTCCCATTCCCCATTCCACAGTATTAAGGCAAACTCCAGAGGGCATCCTATAGAGTCCTGGATATTTCACCCTTCACTCTCTCTCACACTCAGGGCAAGAGCCCTCACTCTCTGGCCAGCCACCTTGGCCTTCTTTCAGGCCCTAATATGTCCTTTGCTCTCTCCTGATGAACAACCTTTCCACAGGTTATTGCTCTGCTTGGAATGCTCATGTGTTTCTCTCATTGCCTAAACAGCTTTCCCAGCCTCCTTAAGCAGGCCCAATTCCCCCAGCAATGCATTCCTGGAGGTATCACAGTGGCACTCTTACTTCTACATACCATGTTTTTCTGTGTGTAAGACGCCCCCATGTATAAAACGCCCCCCACTTTTCCAACCTAAAATTAAGAAATACCTTAATTTGTTTTATTGTTAAACTATTTAACAACAGTTTAAACATTTTGCTGGTTTTCCTGTTAAGGCTTTCTTCTTTTTTGGCATCTTGAGGAGTTGTTCCTTTGTTTTCTCCACTGTCTGATCATACACTCAATGGGAGGAGGTTCAACTTGTCTCTCTGCAGCTCTATTTCCATGCTCTTTTGCATAGCTGGTTACATTCAGTTTCAATTTTGCAGAGTAAGACAATCGCTTACTGGTATTTATCTTCTTATGTTTTGACATCTTTATGGTTCAGAATGCTCCAGTTCCTGTTGCATCTGCACACTCTCCACCTCCACCTCCAATTATGGCATCAGCTAATGTCAGTAACAATAAGGTTTGTGATTGGAAAAAGCCCACTTGACAAGGTATGGGCAGCTAAGCACTCACCTGGCTCCCTCCTTTGCTGACTCCCACGTATAAGACACCTCTCAATTTTCAGTCTAACTATCTAATCTAATAAAAGAGAAATATTGAAATTGACAATTTCTATGGGATGCCTAAGCCACGCCCACCAGCCAATCAGAGCAGCTGTATGCAAATTAACCCAGCCAAGATGGAGGCGGCAGTCACGCAGCTAGAGTAGACAGGTGGCTTCCATTGCATCAGGAGTAAGCTGTCTGCGGCCAGCTGGGCCTCTCTTTGCTCATAGTTGCAATAGTGTTGCAATTATAGAAGCCTCAGAGCTGAAGCAAACAGCAGGCTTCCGTTGCACCAGCGATGGAGGAAACTGCCTGCCTAGAGTCTACTAAGGCAACATTCTTAGAGTTTACTAAGGCAACATTCTCTCAATTATAGAAGCCAGGGAGCTGAAGCCAACAGGAGGCTTTGTTACTTGCCTAGGCCTCAGCTTAAAGGAATGGTATCAATTACAGAAGACAAATAAACCCCAGAAACCTGCTTCCAGCCAGCCTTGCTGGGATATTGGTCAATGGGAGCTGTGGGCGTCCTGAAAGCCTGAAAACGCCCCTCAGCCCATCAACCATGCTGGCCACACCCCAATGGGGTGAAGATCCCCACTGGGGGTCTTGGCCAGCCTAAAACAGCCATTAGCCCCTTACCCAGGCTGGCCAGGTACCCCAGTAGGGACCCAAAACCTGAAGGGACTGTGTGCAGCCTGAAAACACCCCTCAGCTCCTCACCCAGGCTTCCCAGGCACCTCAGTAGGGACCCAAAACCTGAAGGGGCTGTGGGCAGCCTGAAAACGGCCCTCACCCTGTCACCCAGGCTGGCCACACACCAATGGGGTGAGGGTCCACACTGGGGGTCTTGGCCAGCCTACAAACAGCCATCAGCCCCTCACCCAGGCTGACCAGGCATGCCAGCAGGTGGACATCCCCAGAGGGGTCCCAGAATGTGAGAGGGCACAGGCTGGACTGAGGGACCTCCCAAGTGCACAAATTTTTGTGCCCCAGGCCCCTAGTTTTAGAATAAAATAGCGTCTTATACAAGGAAACATATGGTACTTGATTGTCTGCTCCCATAGACTGTGAGCCCCATTAGGAGTATGTTTGTTTTGGCTCATCATTGTATCTTCAACATCTCACCCAGCGCATGAGCAGAATAAGTGTAGAATGAATAAATGGACAATGAATGAACGAATGAATGAATGAACTTCCTGAGAAAGTTTGAACTGAAAAGTGAAAGGCAAACAGAAGCCTGTTAGATAAGGGGACTGGGGAGGAAGGAACTCCAGTGTGAAGAGGAACTCCTTCACTTTCCAGGGAGAACTGGGGGCATTAGAGAGAAACTGTTTGGAGATAGTGCCTTCTATCCTGGATGGGGCAGAAAAGCAGTCTCAGCTAATGCAGGGTTGGGGGTGGAGGCCAGGGGCTCTTTGCAATGGACGTAGTTCAGTAAGGAGGAAATTATACACATAGCATAAAAAGGTCAGAGTTACTTCACAAGATCGAATCGCAGAGAGAGAAAAATTAGTTGTTTTTTTTTTTTTAATTTCCCATAGACTAGACTGTGGCACCTTCAGTGGAAAAAAAAAGGTTAATTTGCACAGTGACACATGCTCCCAGGTGATTCAGCAAGAAACCAGTGACGGGAATCCCCCAGAGATAAAAACCAAGAGCAGACAAGGTGTTCTGATCTCAAGGCAGACCTTCCCACTGCCCTCTGAGCAGGGACAAGTTGGGCAGAAGAATGCCCCATTCATATCTGCCAACATCTGAGCCAGTGGCACACTGGGTAGAAATAATACTGGTTTCCTGTTGAGAGGTGTGGGTGTCCTGAGGAATGGCAATTGGGCTTTTGTCTTAGCTCGGGCTGCTATAGAAAGTATTACAGACAGAGTGGCTTAAACAACAGACATGAATTTCTCCCAGTCCCGGAGGCTAGACAAGGTACAGGCAGAGTTAGTGTCTGTGAGAGGCCTCTCCTGGGTTGCAGATAGCCACCTTCTCACCGTGGGCTCACGTGGTCTTTCCTCGGTGAGTGCGGAGAAGAAGGCCTGATGTCTCTTCCTTTTCTTATAGGGGCACTAATCCTATCATGGGAGCCCCTCTAAACGTAATTACCTCCCAATACCATCACACTGAGAAGCAGGGTTTCCACATAAGAATTTGGGGCAGTGAGAGGACACAAACATTCAGTCCATAACAGCCTTGAGTGTGGAGAGTCCCAAGAGGGACCCAAAGTGGGTACAAGATGCTCGGGGAGACAGCGAGTGTGGAGGAGTAGGGCACCATCTGTTCCAAGAGCCAAGGGAGGCTTTCCACCCGAACCTCATTTCAGCCCAAGGGACCAATGAGCCTGATTCGTCAGAACTCCCATTTCCCCCAGTTGGTGCAGTTTGGGGAAGTTCTCTTAAACTTCAGGCAAACAGGCACTTGTGGCTAATTTGGAGTTAGCATGTGGTCTGTCAGGGGGAGCAGACATGGTGGTGCTAGAAGTAAGGAGGTGTGAGAACTGTTGGGTGTTTCCAAGATCTCCTGATTGCCTGCTGAGGTCACCTGTGCACATCCTGCAATTCCTGGGGCGGCAAAGACTACGGACAAGCAGAGGACCCTGGAAGCCAGGAGATTATATAGCCCCTTCCTTTGAGAGTTCTCTTCCCTCAGCAGGTACTAGAAAGAGGAGAGACCCTGGTGTAGTGGTTAGGATGCTAACAACACGAGACAGAAAGGGATTTCATGTGTTCACAGGCTAGAAAGAAGGCCACGTGCTCCATGCGGTATAGGGTAGGGGAGCCGCAGGGTGGGCAGGAGAGGCTCAGGGACCCACTCCAGCAGATGTGACAGCCTATGATCAATCTTTTGAACTTGATTGACATCAATGAGAAGCCACAAGCAAGGTCTCAGTAGTGAAATGCCTTGAGAGTTGTATGTGGAGGTCACCCTGGCTACAGGTGGATGGGGATTAGAAGGAGCAAGAGATGATGTGGGGCGGGAGGTTGTCGGGGGAGTACGAGGTACCATACCACAGATGAGAGAGGATGGGGTCTGAGCCAGGTGACTACAGAGGAGATGGAGGGAGGAAGTGATTTCCAGCCACGTCATGATGAAGAGCAATGGAGGTGAGGGGGGCTAGGTAGTCTACACCAGGGTTTCTGACTGACACAAACTAGATGGTGGGTGGCGTCACTGCTTGGGCTGGGGGACACTGAAGGAGGATCCCCACTCTCTCTGGAGGAATCCACTGTGCAGCTTCTTCCTCAAGAGAATCCCCCAAGCAGCCCCTGGTGGCCACAGCTCCTGTTGATCCCGGACCCCCTCCTCTGCACGGCTCTGTGTGGCGGTAGGTGCCTGGGGGGTGTCCAGTTTACTGTTTTGCTTTTGAAAGGACTGGTTCTCATTTCCTCCTCCAGACGACTCTGAAGTGGTGTGTTTGGGAATGTTACATAACAGCCCTTGCCCATCTCCCTCCTATTTGTCTTTGCCTGTGCACCTCCCTCCCCAACAGGATGGGCAACCACCTCAGTTTCAACAAAACAAACTTGCCAAATGCCTGCCTTTGGAGTTCAGGGTGGGGCTTAGTCCTTTGGAACCGCTGGAAAGCCAACCGGACTTGGGGATAAACACTCCCTCCTTCCTTAGATGTTTAGATCTCTGTGGCTCCCTTCCCTATCGCCTCGGGTACATTTTTGGTTAGTGTAACAAAGAAACTGATAAAGAAAAATAAAGGAAGAATAATGAAGGACAGTGCATACAACTTGGCGAAAGAATGCCAAGTGAGTGCCAGCTACCTTTGTTACGCTGGCTTGACTGGGAGCCAGAGCACTTTGTCTTTGGGCCCTTTCAGTTTTTCCACATGCAGGTTCTGCTCTCACTCCGAGGCCTCCCGTCCGACATGAGCAGCTTCATCTGTGCCTTTTCTCCATCTCTCCTCCTTCTCTCCGAAGGTCGGTGTTAGGGTTTTGATTCTCCCTCGCTCCCTCACTAACTTCTGCCCCCTCACAGATTTGTCCCCTCCCCCGACCTTCTCCACCCGCCTCCCCCTCCCTCTCTCTTCTTCTCTTTCTCTCTTTCTCTCCTTGTCACCATTTGTTCTCCATCACCCTCCTTTCTGGCTGGCTGAGGTTGGAAACATTTCAGGAATTTTTAATTGAAAATACCATGAGAACTGTTATCACCTCCGTTTCACCAGGGAGAGAGCTCGTGGCTTGGGGAGGATGATGGGTGACTCCTGGGGCGGGTGGGGTTTAATATCTCACCTAGGTTAACCAGGGCAGCTGGGCTCTGCTAACCTAGGCCCCTGGTGGAATGTGAGGGATGAAATACGATCTGACAGGAAAGAGGGTGTGTGGAGTAACTGAAAATTCCTATAAAGTCTGAGGAGGTGGGAGAGAAGTACAGGATGAGGAATGAGTTAAAAGAAACAAAACAGCCAGGAATTCTACTGGCCCTCTCTCTCTCTCTATCCATCCGCCACAAAACTGACTGGGCGGGAAAGCAGGTAGCACCTGGAAGCCGGGGAAGGCTCAGGAGCCTCCTTCTTCCCTGCGGAGTGCTCGGTGCCCCCCTCTGTTCTCACAGCTGTCCTGGCCCTGACTCTGCGGCCTGGGTCAGATGAGCTCAGCCTCCTTTGATCTCCTCCCCTGTGAGGTCACCAGCTCCCCCCAGGCCTTCTCCCAGGTCTCAGGTCAGCCTTCACATCTGCCTGAGCCTCAGAAACTGGGAAGCTGGGGAAGAAGGCAATGGCGGGCTGTGGAGGGGGGTGGACTGGCTGTTTTTCCACAATGTCATGCCACAACCAAAGGATCCTATTTGCAACCAGGTATCGTGAAATATGGGAGGAAGGCAGGGGTGCTGGGACAGCAGGGAGAGAAGGTGATGCTGACAGTTTCTGACTCCTCTCCTGCATCCTCAGTTGGGGTCAGGGGCTATGGCACAGGATCCCGGAACTGGAAGGAATCAGAGAGCACATCTCCTCCACTGGCCCCACCCTGGGCCCTCTCACCAACCTTCAACTAGCTTTGCTTTGAACTGTCTCTTTCACTTTTAGCTGGGGTCCTGTGCAAGTTTTTGAGAAAAGGATTTCGCTGCTGCAAAAAGAAGTAAAATTTTGAAGTCCAGTGATTTAGTCCAAGTTTCTCCTGTTTATTTGTGAATAAACTGATACCCAGAGAAGTTACATGGTGAGCCCAAATAATACAGCAGTAACTGCATAACCAGCCCAGCTTTGGGTCTCCTGCCCTCAATTAATTTCCCCGTGACCTTGAGGAAGAAGGAGAGGCTGATGAGAGCGGATTTGCTCATCTCGATCCCCTCAGACAGACCCTCACAGCTGCAATTACTCCAGGTGGGAGCTGAGGTCCAGAAGGCTGCTTTGGTTTCCCAAAGGCATAAAAGTCTGCCTTTTTGGCCTAGAGCAGAGAAGTCAGAGGGAATTTTCAGGTAAAGCATCACCAGTGAGGTGGTATAAAGCTACTCATGGATTATATTTAACTTCCTTATCCTCAGAGCTAAGAACCTTGGAAAGGATTACAAAGAAAGAGAGAAGGAATGAGAGAGGAAGAGAGAGAAAGAGAGGAGAGAGAGAGAGAGAGAGAGAGAGAGAGAGAGAGAGAGAGAAGGGGAAAGGAAAGAATATATTCACTAAATGACATATGATCTTCTTATTCCTGAAGAATAGTCCAGAAAGTGGGGAGAAGAAGACAGGCTTTTGGCAGCTCCCACCACATGTCAAAGCTCAATGATGAGCCTTTATAGGGCATTTTCATCTGTTAGTTTTCTCAACGGAGACAAAAGCAGAGACAATGAAAACCCAGGAAGAAGACATAAAACTAAAAGCATGCCATGGGAGAGGATGTCAGGAAAAACAAACATCTGGGCAGGAGCTGGCAGGACCCAGGGTGTTGGTGTAGATGCTGCCAGCGAATGACCGGAAAGGGTGACAGCTCCTCCCAGGCCCGGGGCTGAATCAGGCAGCCCTCACCTCCCTCCTCCCGGAGGCCGCATTGGGCCCAAGCATGAGCAAGGCTACTAGCACATGGTGTTTTCTTTTTCCTGAAATAAAATATCATCACCTGATCGGAGCTAAGTAACTGTGAACTTGTAAAAGTTTGTTTGTGGTTCTCCAGAGACCCAGTCAAATGGTTTTTCAGATAAATTTGTTCATTCAAACTCTTTGCAATATTTCTCTAATTGTTCCTCACAGCCCCATCGTGAGGCATAATTACCCCAGCTTCCTCCCTCAACCCCATTGCAGGTCAATAAACTGAGGCTCATGAAGGTGGAGACAGGAGTGGCAGAATGCAGCACTGACCATTCTCGGGCCCTCAGACGCTCTTGGACATTTCCCATGTCTAGAACTTGCAGAACTCGTAGAGTGCATGTTTCCAGTCAGCCCCGACCAGCAGACCAGGCGTCTATTTGGTTTGGCCAGGACACCACATCCTGTTGGTACCATTAAGTAATTTCACAGCATGTCAGGAGCGTCAGTGACACTACGACATTTCAGTCTCAGAAAATCAGCTCAGGGGAGGAAAACTAATGAGAACCAGGGTTCTAGGAAGTCTTTAAAGATACTGGAAACTCACAAAAAAAGAATTTGAGGAGATACATCTGGGATTGAGTTTTCACTCTTTTTTAAAAATATATTTTTATTTATTTCAGAGAGGAAGGGAGAGGGAGAGAGAGATAGAAACATCAATGATGAGAGGGAATCATTGATCAGCCTCCTGCACGCCTCCTAATGGGGATCAAGCCCAAAACCTGGTATGTGCCCTTGACCAGAATCAAACCTGGGACCCTTCAGTCCTCAGGCTGACACTCTACCCACTGAGCCAAACCAGCTAGGAGAATTTTCATTCTTCTGATAATGAAATATATTGTTCAGAATCCTCTATCTCCCTTAGAATTTAGTCCTGCACAAATATACAGGGGTGCATTAATTATTAATTAGCCCATAATATTCATTGCAATAACATTCAATATTATGTAGTATACTATATTATACAACATCACACATTATGATATACTATTATTTAAAATATAATATAGGGGGAAAAGATGATGACTGGCAGGAAGGCAGGGAGGGAGAGAATGTGAGAGAGCCAGGGAGCGATAGAAGAGTGTGTGGACATATATGGTGTGTGTGTGTATGGCTAGGGACAGTTAGATTCTGAAGGTCTTCTGAGGGGCTGCTAAACAGGGCAGTCTTAGACGGCGGAGCCCTGCTCTTAGCGCGGACACTCCTGGACAGCTAGCACAAGCACGGAGACCATGCCATCTTGAGAAATAGAGCTGCTTGCGACTAGGATCCTGGCTTCAGCGCCAACTAGTCTGGTCTCAGACGCAAACTAGAACCCTGTAACCACTGGGGACAGAGACCTGCAACCACAGCTGCAGGCTCATGGACACCAAGAATCCAGACATCCCAGCAGCAGATCTCTGTGAGTAACAGAGCCCATTCCCCTCCCTGCAGGCTCACGGGCAGCGCCAAAGTAACTTATAAACCCACTCCTTGCTCAGGTTTGAACCAGGGAACTCGGGAAATCTGAGAAACTATTCCCCCTCGGCATGGGGCTGTGGGAATTTGAGGCTGGGAACTCAGAAATTCTGAGAAACTGTTCCCCATGCCACAGGGCAGGAATCTGTGTCTAGAAACCTGTGAACACTGGGGACCTGTTCCTCACGGCACAGGGCTGCTGGAATCTGTGCCTAGAAATTTGCGAACGCTGGGGACTTGTTCCCCGCAGCACGGGGCTGCTGGAATCTGTGCCTAGAAACATGTGAACACTGGGGCCCTGTTCCCCACAGAACGGGGCTGCGGATATCTGTACCTAGGAATATGCGAACACCGCAGGAATTGGTGCCTAGGAACTCTGAACTCTGGGAAATTGTTCCCCACAGCATGGGCTCCAGGACCCTGATTGTCTGGTTAAGAGGCAGCACTAAGCATCAGTGATTTGACTCTATTTCTTATCACCTGTGCCTAGGATCTCTGACTCCCAGTGCATTCACACTAAGAGCCAGTGACTCCAAATCTTGGTGCATGCGCACACAGGGACCCTGATTCTCAATGTGAGGCCATGCGAAGCAACAGAGATGCCCATACTGGATTCTTGGGGAACTCTGATTCCTGGCACATGCTAGAGGGCTCTGATTTTCAACACACTCCAGGGGATCTCTGTTTCAGCTTGATGCAGGTGGGGTCTCCCATTCTAAGTGTGCACACAAGGCCACACTGAGCACTGGCAACAGTGACTCTGAGTGAGCCTGGTCCCCACCAACTGATGACAACCAATCATTTTAGTATTGGAGCTCTTCAACAACACTAAGGAGGTGAGAAGCTCCCACTGCAAACAGCCCAGGCCCACACAACTCAACGTTTGAACCTTCAGGAGACAGTCAGAATGGGAAGATGACACAATCCCCAGAGGAAAGAAAATGAGGAATCACCAAGAAAGGAAATTAGTGAAACTGAAGCATGCGACATGATAGAAAAAGAATTCAGAGAAATGGTTGTACAATTCATTCACTGCATGGATGAGAAAAATCAACAACCTATGCAAGAATCAAGAAGAAATGAAAAATGATATAGCTACAATAAAAAACACCATGGAAGGTTTCAACAGTAGACTAGAAGAAGCAGAGGACTGAATTAGTGAGTTAGAAGATAAGGTAGAGAAACAAGCTCAATCTGAACAGCAACTGGAGAAAAAAATTAAAAAGCAGGAGGAGAGCCTAAGGGAGCTTTGGGACAACATGAAACGAAGTAACATACACATAATAGGGCTGCAAGAAGGACAAGAAGAGCAGCAAGGATTAGAAAATCTATTTGAGGAAATAATGACAGAAAACTTCCCAGATATGGGGAGGAAAAAATTACACAAGTACAGAGAGTCCCAAAAGACCCACACCAAGACATATCATAATTAACGCTGGCAAATGTACAAGACAAAGAGAGAATCTTAAAGGCTGCAAGAGAGAGACAGAGAGTTACATACAAAGGATTCCCCATCAGATTATCAAATGATTTCTCAACAGAAATACATCAAGCTAGAAGGGAATGGAAGGAGGTATACAAAGTATTACAAAGCAAAGGACTGCATCCAAGAATACTCTATCCAGCAAGACTATCAATCAAAATTGAAGGGGAAATCAGGATCTTTGCAGACAAAAAAAGGCTAAAGGAGTTTATCACTATCAAGCCAGTAATTCAAGAAATGCTAAAGGGAATGCTGTAAAAATAAAGAAATAAAAAGGTAAGAAAGAACACAGGCACAAAAATAGAAATGACTTCAAACAAGTACCTTTCAACAATAACTTTAAACATAAACAGACTAAATGCTCCAATCAAAAGACATAGAGTGGCTGAATGGATAAAAAGACATGACCCATATATATGCTGTCTACAAGAGACCCACCTCAGAACAAGGGACTCACACAGACTGAAAATGAAGGGATGGAAACATATCTTTCAGGCAAATGGAAAGGAAAAAAAACCAGGGGTAGCAATTCTTATATCTGACAAAATAGACCTCAAAGTGAAAACCATAGCAAGAGACAAGGAAGGCCACTTCATAATACTAAAGGGATTGATACAACAAGAGGATATAACCCTAATAAACATATATGCACCCAATGCAAGAGCACCCAAATACATAAAAAAACTCCTGGAAGATATCAAGGGAGAGATCGACAATAATACAATCATAGTAGGAGACTTAAACACACCACTGATATCATTGGATAAATTCTCTAGGCAAAAAATCAGCAAAGAAACAACAATCCTAAATGACTCACTAGAACAGATGGACTTAATTGACATCTTCAGAACATTTCACCCCAAAGCCGAGGAATATACGTTCTTCTCAAGTGCACATGGGACATTTTCAAAAATAGACCACATATTGGGCCACAAGCAAAGTCTCTCCAAATGCAAGAAGATTGAAATCATACCAAGCATCTTCTCAGATCACAATGGTATAAAACTGGAAATCAACTACAACAAAAACAATCCAAAAAACCCAAACACTTGGAAGCTGAATAGCATGCTACTAAATAATGATTGGGTTACCAATGAGATCAAAGAAGAAATTAAAAACATCCTGGAAACTAATGACAATGAAAGCACAACAATCCAAAATCTATGGGACACAATGAAAGCAGTCCTGAGAGGGAAGTTTATAGCTCTACAGGCCTACCTCAAAAAACAAGAAAAAATGATAGTAAATCATCTAACCCTACAACTCAAAGAATTAGAAAGAGAGCAACAAGAAAAGCTCAGAGTGAGCAGAAGGAAGGGGATAATAAAGATCAGAGCAGAAATAAATGACATAGAGACCAAAAAAAAAAAACAACAACAACAAAAAACACACAGAAGATCAATGAAACCAAGAACTGGTTCTTTGAAAGGATAAACAAGATTGATGAACCTCTAGCCAGGCTCACCAAAAAATAAAGAGAGAGGACACAAATAAGCAAAATCAGAAATGAAAAAGAAATAACAACAGACCCCACTGAAATTCAAAGAACTGTTAAAAAATACTATGAACAACTCTACTCCAACAAACTAGATAACCTGGAGGAAATGGACATATTCACAGAAAAATATTATCCTCCAAAACTCAATCAGGAAGACTCTATAAATCTCAATAGGCCAATCACTATGGAAGAAATTGAAGCAGTCATCAAAAAGCTCCCACCAAACCAAAGCCCAGGGCCAGAGGGCTTCACAGGTGAGTTTTACCAAACATTCAAAGAAGAACTAAAACCTATCCTCCTCAGACTATTCCAAAAAATTCAAGAAGAAGGTACACTTCCAAACTCATTCTATGAAGCCAGCATCACCCTAATATCAAAACCAGATAAAGACAACACAATGAAAGAGAACTATAGGCCAATATTCCTCATGAACATAGATGCCAAAATCCTCAACAAAATTCTAGCAAATCAAATCCAGCAGTACATCAGAAAGATCATACACCATGACCAAGTAGGATTTATCCCAGGGATGCAAGGATGGTACGATATCTGGAAATCAATAAAGGTGATACATCACATAAACAAATTGAAAGATAAAAACCACAGTCATATCAATTGCTTCAGAAAAAGCATTTGACAAAATTCAACACCCTTTCTTGATAAAAGCTCTCAGCAAGGTTGGAATAGGAGGATCATTCCTCAACATAATAAAAGCCATATATGACAAACCCACAGTCAACATCATACTCAATGGTCATAAACTAAAATCATTTCCCCTAAGAACAGGAACAAGACAGGGATGCCCTCTTTCACCACTCCTGTTCAACATAGTACTGGAAGTACTAGCCATTGCAATCAGATAAGAAGAAGAAATAAAAGGCATCCAAATTGGAAAAGAAGAAGTAAAACTGTCCTTATTTGCAGATGACATGATACTGTACATAGAAAACCCTAAAGACTCCATCAAAAAATTATTAGACTTAATAAACGAATTCGGCAATGTAGCAGGATACAAAATTAATGCCAAGAAATCTATGGCATTTCTTTACACTAATAGTGAACTTACAGAAAGAGAGACTAAAAAAGCAATCCCATTTACCATCACACCAAAAAAATTAAGATACCTAGGAATAAACTTAACTAAGGAGATAAAAGACTTATATGCAAAAAACTACAGGACACTGAAAAAAGAGATAGAGAAAGACATAAACAGATGGAAGAACATACCATGTTCACGGATTGGTAGGATCAATATCATCAAAATGTCCATACTACGCAAAGCAATCTATAGATTCAATGCATTCCCCATTAAAATATGAATGGCATATTTCACAGATCTAGAATTAACTTTCCAAAAATTCATCTGGAATAATAAAAGACCTCAAATAGCTGCAGCGATCCTGAGAAAGAAGAATAAAGTAGGTGGGATCTCCATATCAGATATCAAGCTATATTACAAAGCCACTGTTCTTAAAACAGCTTGGTACTGGCACAAGAACAGACCTATAGATCAATGGAATAGAATAGAGAACCCAGAAATTGACCCAAACCACTATGCCCAATGAATATTCAATAAAGGAGGCAAAAGCATACAATGGACTCAAGACAGTCTCTTCAATAAATGGTGTTGGGAAAATTGGACAGATACATGCAAAAAGATGAAACTAGACCACCAACTCACACCATACACAAAAATAAACTCAAAATGGATAAAGGACTTAAACATAAGAAGGGAAACCATAAAAATACTAGAGAAATACACAGGCAGCGAAATCACAAACATGTGCTGAAGGAATTTCTTCACTGATGCTACTCCTAAGGGTGGCAATGGAAGCTAAAGAGAAAATAAACAAAGGGGACTACATCAAAATAAAAAGCTTTTGCACAGCAAAGGAAACCATCAACAAAACAACAAGAAAGCCCACTGCATGGGAGAACATATTTGCCAATGATATCATCAATAAGGGTTTAATATCCAACATTTACAGGGAACTCATAAAACTTAACAAAGGAAGATAAACAATCCAATCAAAAAATGGGCAAAGGACCTAAATAGACACTTTTCAAAAGAAGACATACAGAAGGCCGAAAGACATGAAAACATGCTCAAAGTCATCAATTATACAAGAGATGCAAATCAAAACAACAATGCAGTATCATCTCACACCTGTCAGAATGGCTGTCATTAACAAATCAACAAATGACAAGTGCTGGTGAGGATGTGGAGAAAAAGGAACCCTTTTGCACTGCTGGTGGGAATGCAGACTGGTGCAGCCACTATGGAGGACAGTATGGAGTTTCCTCAAAAAATTAAAAATGGAACTCCCATTTGACCCTGTAATCCCACTTCTGGGAATATATCCCAAGAAACCAGAAATACCAATCAGAAAGGATATATGCATCCCTATGTTCATAGCAGCACAATTCATCATAGTTAAGATTTGGAAACAGCCTAAGTGCCCATCAGCAGATGAATGGATTAAAAAGCTGTGGTACATCTACACAATGGAATACTATGCTGCTGTAAAAAGGAAGGAGTTCTTAGCATTTGTAGCAGCATGGATGGAACTGGAGAGCATTATGCTAAATGAAATAAGCCAGTCAATGAAAGAAAAATGCCACATGATCTCACTTATTTATGGATAATAAAGAACATTATAAACTGAGAAACATAAACAGATACAGAAGCAGAACAGCATTGAACAGACTGTCAAACTACAGCTGGAAGGCTCGGGAGGGTTGGAGGGGGAGTTAGGAGATCAACTGAACAACTTGTACACATGCATATGAGCATAACTAATGGACACAAGACACTGGGGGGTAGGGGAGGAGGGAGGAAGGTTAAGGGGAAAAAATGGAGACCTATCTAACACACATTGTAATACTTTAAGCAATAAAAATAAATAAATAAAATATAAATAAAATATAATATGATAGTATATCACATTACTATGTATTATGTAATATTTAATAATATATTACTATGTATGAGATAACATTATATCATTTAATATGATAACTATAATAATATGTCAATCTTATCTAGTAAAAGAGTAATATGCAAATTGACCATCACTCCAACACACAAGATGGCCGCTCCCATGTGGTCAAAGATGGCAGCCACAAGATGGCCAGCAGGGGAGAGCAGTTGAGAGGGAGAGGCCTGAAAGGGAGGGCAGTTGGAGGCAACCAGGCCTGCAGGGGAGCGCAGTTAGAGGTGACCGGGCCAGCAGGGGAGGGAAGTTAGGGGTGATCAGGCTAGCAGAGGAGGGCAGTTAGGGGCAATCAGGCCAGCAGGGGAGCAGTTAGGCATCGATCAGGCTGGCAGGGGAGTGGTTAGGAGGTGATCAGCTGGCAGGCAGAAGCGATTAGGGACAATCAGGTAGGCAGGCAGGTGAGCGGTTGGGAGCCAGCAGTCCCAGATTGTGAGAGGTACCTAGATGGAAGAGGGTGCAGTCTGGGCTGAGGGACCTTCCCCTCCCCATGTGAACGAATTTCATGCACCGGGCCTCTAGTAAGTATATATTCATCATACATAGATATTACACATTCATGTAAATAATATAAATATATTAATAAATGTTATGATAATATAACACAATAGAATAACATATAATAAAAAGTAAGCAAATACCTGCCATGTGCAAAGTACTGTTCCCGGCATTGTGTATGTACTGGGAACACGAAGCTGAAGGAGAGTCAGACACGCCTAAGGCAGGAGAGAACACGGGCCCACAGAACCTCCCTTGGTGGCTCAGCTACAACTCCCTCATAGAGCTTGCTCCCAGGACCTGCGCCAGCACTGTGGTCAAGGGCCTTAGAGACTCTCAGAGGAGAAGTCATGAAAAGTTTTCCAGAATCAGGGAACTAGGGGAAGGATGCCTCCCTCCTTCTCCTCCACCATTTCTACTCTATATTAGATTAGCACCCTTTTTCTCTTGGACACAGATAGTCTTAAATATGTTGCCTTGCATGGAATGTTTGGGGGAAGGCAGCGTGGAGAGAACAGATGCTGCTACTAAGGGCCCAGTGGGTTGGAAAGAGGGCTCACCTGGTTCTGAGGGGCTGGCCTGTCTCAGGCCCAGCAGGGAGGTAATCTGATGTCAGTGAGGAAAGAGTCAGGCATTTTTCAGGGCCAAGCCTGGGAGGAGGCAGTTTGGGGAGGACAATTCAAGGGGCAGGGGAAGAGATAGGCTCACAGTGAAGTGGAGGAATGCTGCCCTAGAGACCAGAGTTCATCCTGTTTCTGCCTCTACCTTACTGTGCCATGTGGGAAAAGTCACTTCTGCCTGGCCTTGGCCTTGGTCAAATGTAAACCCATTCCCCAGACTGGACTGAGGCTCCCTCCTGCCCTCAATTCTGAGATTCCAGCTGGAGCCTGGACTTAGGAGAAAGGAAAGACACACTGCACAGTGCTGGCCCAGCACCATATTGTGGGTAAGAAGGAGAACTGGGGGACACTTTCCCCTTCCCAACATGAGAGTTTGTTCTCTGGGACTCTTTTCGCCTCTCCACATGAGAGTCTGTACTTGTCCTATGTAATAAAGAGCTAATATGCTAATTGGACTGAACAGCAGAACAACCATCTGGACGACCTTCCAGATGACCATCTGGGTGACCTTGTGGATGAAACTGGGGCTTCGAGGGCCGAGCCCCTTGCTTGAGTTTTGTGCATCAGGCCTCTAGTTCTTTAATAAATTTCCACCTTTGCTATAAACAAATAACATAAAAGAATAAATAAATAAATAAATAAATAAATAAATAAATAAATAAGGAGAATTGGCCTGGAAGCAGGAAAAATGGCTCTAGCCCCACAGTGGCCCTTTATTCAAAATAAATTGGGAAAATCATTTCCTCTCTTTGGGTCTCTGTTTCCCAATAAAAACACAGACTATTGATCTTCCAATTAAAAAAAACATACTTTATTGATTTTTTTGCAGAGAGGAAGGGAGAGATGGATAGAGAGTTAGAAACATCGATGAGAAAGAAACATCAATCAGCTGCCTCCTGCACACCCCCTACTGGGGATGTGCCTGCAACCAAGGTACATGCCCTTGACCGGAATCGAACCTGGGACCCTTCAGTCCACAGGCTGACACTCTATCCACTGAGACAAACTGGTTAGGGCTCTTCCAATATTTTTGTGGCTATTTTAAACAATTCTTTTTAAACAAGAAAAATCTTTTTACCATATCTCAATGTGACAGGAAACACACACACAAACAACAACAACAACAACAACAACAACAACAAAACCACCCAGACTTCCCCAGGGGAAGCCGTAGGGAAGGCTCCCAAGACTATTCCTGTGACTCTGATGAGCCACTGAATTTTTCTTGGGTCTCTATTCCCTCATCTGTGACATGGAGATGAGAATTCCTGCTCAAATGGCCTCCATAGTTAATCAGGGGGGAAATGAGACAAGATACATGAAAGAGCTTTGCAAACTCTAAATTGCTCTGAGAATGTACAAAGTCATGTTCAGTTAACCCCTTTATCATTTCTGCTGGTTTAGAAGTCAAGTTCTCACAAAAGCAATCCCGAAGATCATGGGTACCACAGGAAAAAGTCGGCGCTCTCCAGCCCAAAAGCATGGTGTGGGGCCCAGGGCAGCTATGGTCAGGGATAGAAGTTCGAGTCACTGCTGCCCACATACCATTCAGGAGAAAGAGGCTTGCTCTGGGCTGCAGCATAAGAGCAAACTTGCAAAAAGAGATATGATAGCAGTGTACAGCTTTCAAATGTTTCCCTGGTCCTGTGATGCGCACTTTTGTTGGGGATCCCTGTGTCACCCAGCTCCACACCACAGCTGGTTATCCTGGTAATCACAACAGCTCTGCCTTGGACACAGTTTGCACAAGTAGAGCTGTGACCTCCCTCCTCCCTGTGGCCCCTCCTCTTGCCCAGTCACCCTCCTTGCTTTCCTGCACAGACTCCACACCTGCCCCCCAGTGCCCACACCACTCCCTGTGCTGCCCCTTACTCATCCTGCGCGTTGGTTTTGACTGGGCTCCAGCCTGTAGACTCCTCAGGTTGGTTTCCAGCAGGGAGAACTGGGTGTGGCTTAGTATGCTCTTTGCTGCCCTCACTCTTTTGCTCCTCTTGCTTCAAACAGGCTCCTGCTGGCTTTAATTAAGCCCGTGGAGCCTCCCTCAGGGCTGGCCCTCATGAAATGAGGTGACCCAGCTCACCAGGGCTGCTCCTCAGAGGCCCCTGAGCTCCGGGCTTATCACAACAATTTCTGCTTCTCATTTTCCACAGAACATTGCAACCTGCACAGGAAAACATTGCTTGCCAGCGCAGGAGCCAGCCAGGGCACTAGAGCCCAAACAGGAAGGCTCTGGATGTCGTTGGTGCCCAGAGCTCTGAGCCTTTGGAGAGGTTGCTAGTGAGACACTTAGCTCTTTAATACCAAGGAAAATGGCTCCCAGGCGGTGCCACAGGGGCCAAGACACAGTCAGCAAAGCTTTGCAACTGGGCCATTGAGTGCCTTTTCATGGCTTTAAAAGACTGAATTGAGGATGTCATACTGTGTGGAAGTCCCAATCACCTACTCAGTGGTGTCTGTATTTCTAAGACTGGGGCTCAAGACCCTCAAGAACTTTCTCCCTTCTGCTGTAATCTAAAGCTGTTACCCAGACCCTCAGGTTTTGCAAAAGGAAGGTACCAGGGAGTGCAGGGTAGTGGTGCATCCATGAGGAGAGGATACATTATGCTGTAGTAACAAACAGCCCCACAATCTGTGGCTTAACATGCAAAAGTTTACATTCCACATAGTCATTCAGGAACCCAGGCTGACAGAGGCTCCACTGCCTTCTGGAGGGACCATGTGGAACACACACAGCCTCCTCAGCCATCATATGCGAATGCCACAGTTTCTGCCATGATGACTAAGAACACAAACATGGTGCCTCTGTCAGACACTAGTAGAACTAGATCCTGATCCCAGTTCCGCCACTCACTAATGGTGGGTCTCAGTCAACCTAACCTCTCTGAATATTGCTATTATAAACTCACTTATTAGCTCTCCTGACTCTTAATATAAAGACAGTTTCCCATCTGGATGCCTTTTGTTTATTTACTTGCCTTATTGTGCCTCCAGTACCATTTGAATAGGAGTGTTGGAAGCAGACATGTACACCTTGTTTCTAATCGTATGGGAAAGCATTAGCCTTTGACTATTAAGAAGATAATGTTTATTGGTCTGCGATTTTGTAATGGCTTTTTTTTCTAGTGTTCATATCAGCGCAATGCAGGTCTCATGGACTGAATCAGAAAATGTTTCCCCCTCTTCAGTTTGCCTGAAAAGCTTATAAAGGATTTGTGTTACTTCTTCCTTAAATGTTTAGTCAAATTCAGTGGGGAATCCACCTGGGCCCTGAGCTGCTTGCTCATTTTCATGGTGGGAAAGTTTATAACTCTAGGTTCTGTTTCTTTCCTATTCAGATAGGGATTTCAGGTTGTGTTCTTCAAGGAATTTGTCCGTTTCATTAAAGCTGTCATATGTGTTGGCATTGTTCAAATTATTATTATACTTCAAATGTCTTTAAGACCCAGTAATAGTGACAAGCCTCCTTCATTCCTGATATTAATTTCTGATATATATGTAAATTGGGATAGTTAGTTATTAATTTTATTGATTTTCTTAAAGAATCAACTTTTGTTTCATTGGTTTTTTTTTTCTTTCATTGATGTTTGCTCTTTATTATTATGTACTGCTTTTAAAAATTTATATTTTCACTGTTTTTTTATTAAAATATATTTGACATATCATCTAGTTTCTTAATATGGAAAGTTATGTTTGCAACCTTTCTTCTAATATATGCATATTAGCTTTTTATATTAGCCCTGAGCCCAGTGCATGAATTCGTGCACTGGGAGAGGGGGGTCCTTAGCCCAGCCTACCTCTTCTCACATATTGGGAGACCTCAGGAGGTGTCCTACTGACGGTTTAGGCCCGCTCCCTGCTCCCCTTGGGGAGTGGGCCTAAGCTGCAGTGTGGCCTCCCTTTGTGGGAGGCGACCAGGCTAATCAGGGGAAACTACCAACCCCATCACCCTGCTGATGCAGCCTCTGCCAGTCACCACAGCCACCAAGGTGTTTTCATTAACACGGACTCCAGTCCCTTCACCATGAAAAAATGACAACTTTCTTTAGGCATTTTCAAGATGTGTCTTTCATAGGATATGACATTTCTTTCTTTCTTTCTTTTTCATTTTCACCTGAGGATATGTTTCCATTGATTTTTAGAGAATGTGGAAGAGAAGAGAAAAACAGAAACATCAAAGTGAGAGGAACACTTTGATTGGTTGCCTCCTGCATATGCCCTGACCTTAGCCCTGGCCAGGGAGCAGCCTGCAACCTAGGTGCATGCCCTTGGTCAGAATTGAACCCAGACCCTGCAGTCAGCAGGCTGAGGCATTATGCACTGAGCCAAACCAGCTAGGGCAGGATATGACATTTCTTAGGCCTACAGGAGTGGACCTTCATTTTTTTCTCCAGGAGTGTGGTGGAAAAATACTAGATTGCCTTTTTGGATTCTTAATACCCAAGTTACTAAGAATATTACCAGTGGCATACAGGGAATTTAGCCAATGAGCGGTAAGAAAAGGTGTTTCCTTTGTAGTTGACTTCAATCACCAGCTCCATCCCTGCCCCTCCAATCCCAGCTCCACCCCTGCCCAGGCCTATAGCCTATGGCCAAGGATGCAGGCTTGGGCAGGGAACCCCTAGACCCCTGCAATCACTGACTCTGCCCCTGCCCAGGTCTGCAGTCTCTGCCCAAGTTTGCAGGCCTGGGCAGAAGACCCCTGAGTCCCTCTGATTGCCAGCTTCACAGTTATCTGCGATTACCAGCTCTGATCCTGCCCCCTGCCATCTCCAGCTCCACCCTTGCCCCACTACAACCTCTGACCAAGGCTACAGGCCTGGGCAGAGGACCCCAAGACCCCTGCATTTCAGGCTTTGACTCTGCCCCTCTGATCACTGGCTCTGTCCCTGTCCAGGCCTGAGATCACAGGCTCTGCCCCCGCCCAACTGCAGCCTCTGGCCAAGGCTGCAGGCTTGGGCAGGGGACCCCTAGATCCCTGCTTTGCTGGCTCCTCCAGTGCCCAGACCCCTGTGATCACAGGCTCCATCCCTGCTCCTCCAATCGCTAGCTCTGTGGAGCCCAGGCTCCTTCGATCTCCGGCCTTGTCCCTTCCCAGGCCTGAGGCCTCTGGCCCAGGCCTTATGCCTGGGTAGGGCACCCTCATACCCCTCTGATCATGGGCTCTGCCCCTGCCCCCTCCAATCACCGGCTCTGCTCTTGCCCATGCCTGAGGCCTCTGGTGAAGGCCTCTGTCCTGGGCAGGTTACCCCCAGCCTCCTCTGATCACCTGTTCTGCCCCTCGGGCCCCCTGCTTCCCCCACCACCTGCCTGGCTAACAGGTCTGACCACTTCAGTGGTGGGTCTGAGCTAGACTGGGCACTGCCATCTTGTGGTTATGGGTGCCGCCATCTTGTGGCTATCGAGGTGGACATCTTTGTGACAGAGTGATGACTAATTTGCATTTTACTCTTTTATTAGATAGGATAGGATGTGGCTATGGGTGCCGCCATCTTGTGGCCATGGGGGCGGCCATCTTTGTGATGGAGTGATGTCTAATTTATATATTACTCTTTTATTAGATAGGATATAAATCTCCCTCTAAGTAGTGATTTCACTATACCACCACAATGTTTGATATTCTTTGTTTTTATTTAGCTCAAAATACTTTCTAAGTTACATTTTAATTTCTCCTTTGATCTACAGCCCATGGATTATTTAGAAATGTGTTATTTAGTTTCCAAATATTTGGGGATTTTGTAGGTACTTATTTGTTATTTGTTATTAATTTTATTGTGGTCAGAAAATAAACTTTGTATGATTTTAATCTTTTACATTTATTGAAACTTGTTTAACGATTCAGAATATGGTCTATATTTATAAATGTTCCATGTGCACTTTAAAAAATGTGTATCTTGCTATTGTTGGGAGAAAATATCATGGATATGGGGGACTTTGGCAAGCCCTAACCAACAGTATTAATTAATGCTGAAGACCAGCCAGAATCAGACACCACCTGGTTGATGTGGAGGATGAATAACCCTATCACACTGAAGGTTAGGGTTTCTGGTTAAACTGACTTAGCAGGGTTCTTGCTAAAACTGGATGTTATGAGAAAGTGCACAGATGGGGTAGGAGAAGGTTCTGGAGTCTAGCTGAAGTTTGGTCCAGCAAAGAATCTTCGTCAGTGCCTCTACTCGAAAAAGCAGTATGGGTGGGGAAGCTGGTTAGATGGCCTTGGTCAAACCATTAGTACAAGACCTGTTCCTCAGCTTCCTCATCCATGAAATAAATCATTTATTTTGTACTAGGCACTGATCTAAGTTCTTCACCCATATTAACTAATTCAGTCCTTCCAACAACCTTATGTGGAAGGCACTGTTTTTATTCTCATCTTATTCTGAGGCATAGAGAGGCTGAATAACTCACCCAGTTCTAACCTTTCTCCAAGATGGCCACACTAAGTTTTTTTGTTTTTTTTTTTAACTTCATCCACTAAAAATTGCAATAGTGACTCTTAAAAAAGACCTATGAACTCTGGAAGCAAGTCCTTCAAGGTGACAAAATGTTTCTCTCAACATGTGACAAACACCTCTTTTTCTCTTCCTCAGACCAACCCTTTAACCTCCACATGCCATTGTCCTGCTCTTGCTCTCTTCAAGTTCCCCACTCCAGGTCTGAGACTCCAAGGAAGGCAGCATTGTTCTCGGAGCTCTGATCCCTCTCAGCTCTTCTTCCTTCTCAGCAAAACATGGAATCCCATTCTCTCCTAAGAATTTCTAGAGGTCAGTGGATATAATGAAATGAGGAGGACCTGGGCTAAGTCATCAATGATCTGTGAGACCTAAGTCAAAGGGTTCAGCCCCAGTGAGCTGACCAAGTATTTAATGCCCCAACCTTAGTGTAACAAAGATAACCTCCTTGCCCTGCCTGTCACGTAGGACAGGAGAGAAGAGACAGGAGAGCATGTGGGAGGAATAGAAGCCAGCGTTTGTTTTTAATAACGCGCTACCTTCTCTCTTGCTTCTAAGTAGGAAACATTTTGGAAATGGAGTGGTTCTACCCTGAAACAGATGACCTTCTGAGGTGCCTGCTAGCATGCAGCTCCTCCAAACGCCAAAAAACAAGGCTTGGGAAGCAGGGACCCAGTGTGAAGGAAATGTTCGCACCTGTCTAGTCTGGGGCCCAACTGGTAAAAGGTGAGAACACACTGGAGAAGTCAAGAAATGACTTGAAGTTTTCTCATTTTCCATCCCTTATGTATCCTGGCTCCATGTGCTGGGGGTGCAGGAGCTCAGATTTCATAAACAGGGTCTGAGGAGGCAGGAAGCTCATGCCGTGTGAGCTGTTTTCTTCCCTCACTTGCCCACATTTTACAAATCTCTTTCCTCCTTTACTTTTCTGGCTTCTCAACCCCTTGCCTCTGGCACCATAAAATCTTGGCAGGCCCTGAAACCAAATTTATTTGCGTTGAATAAACAGTTAAATGAGGTTTTATTTTCTTGTTTCTGCCCTGAATTGGAGGAAGGGGAGTTGCAGTGCTAAGCTGGCCTCTTGGGAAGTCATTACGTAATTCTTCTATTCCTTCAAGAAGATTTCTTATAAATAACCCTTAGTTACAATAAATTATCAAGATGTTGTGAAAAATCAGAAGGTCATTTCATTCAAGAAAGGTGAGCAAATTGAATGGAATGAACCCAAGGCCCAGATTCGGAGGGTGACACCTCACTGCATCTGCTCAGCCAGCTCTTTGGAGTGCTCACCCTGCACTGGCTCCTTTGTCCCTTTTTCTCAACAGAAAAGCTGTCTTTGAAAAGCATCACTTAGACATGCGTGATCATTGTAGCTAGTAGATGTTCCATAATTTCTTTACATGCTTACCAAAGAAGTGACTTGGGGATACCTGTAGGTAAATGCCTACTTATTAATTATATTTTGTGTTTTAACCATAATTAAAATAATTTTAGAATCAACAGTGTCTGTTTATTAATCAAAGACTCATAGGGCTAGGGATACATTCAAGGATGATCCCATCTGGTGATTTTCACCTGTGTACTGTGACACCAGAGACTGCTGTGAGATACGGATCCTGGGTGGTTTTCTTTCTCTTTGCACATTTTTGATGATGGGGTGAAGATGAAAATAGAAGAGGTTGTGTGTGTGTGTGTGTGTGTGTGTACTTATGCACATTTGTGAGTTTAGATGTACCAAGTAATTTCATAGATGAAGAGACTTATCCACTGCTCATATGAACAATTCTAAAAAACACTGCAGGATCCTTTTGCAAACATCACTTTGACAATTAAGAAATAAAAATAGTTACTGAAAAAAACCACACACAAAAAACCACAGCGGGATTGTAGGTATGATATCATACAAAACAGTGGAGAAAAAAATCATCTGTTTGTCTCCACCACCATCCCTACTCCCTCAGGCTTAATCTGATGACAAGGAAACCATCCAAGAAAAAAAATAGGATATATATATATATATATATATATATATATATATATATATATATATTTCCAATATAGAGCTATTTTTGGAAAGGAATAAGCTCTTAGCAATTCTTGCCAGTGTCTAACTACCCAGAGAATTTTGAGCAGAAATGATCTGCTGTAAAGTTCACTCATACTATTTCTGTCTTCAGCATAGAGGCCAAGTAGCTATTTTCCAAATACTTATGCTACTTTAGATAATGGACTATAGAAGGCCTAAGGGCCAGAATGAAGAGTCTTGTGCCATCAGAAAGTCTGATTCCTAATTAAGGAACTGCCTTTAAAGAGTGAAGGTGGCCTGGTTAAACTTCTAAACCAAGGCCAGTAAGGAGGAAGTGAGGAGGAAGTGAGGAGGCCAAGGCCAGAGTTCTACAAAACTAAAATGCTGGTAAATCCCTTGGCCTCATGTCGACAGCAACAAAATAAAACCTATATATACAAAAGCCTAATATACAAATTGTCCCCATGGGAGTTTGACCAGACCAATCGCTTGCTATGATGTGTGCCGACCACTAGGGGGCGGTGTGGAATGAAGGAAGGGCCTGATCAGTCCTGATCGCTGGCCAGGCCTAGGGACCCTGCCCGTCTATGAATTTAATGCACCAGGCCTCTAATAATAAGATAAAATGACAGAGATAGATGTTACTATCTCTAAGCTACCTTCTCCTCTAATGTTCTAGGGTTCCAGAAAATGTTCAAGGTCTAGAGATCATGTCATTTTTGTGTGGAAGCTACAATAGAAGCAACTGAGCTATTTTACTATAGTGGCCAAATCTTCATATCTTTTCAGAGCATTTAAAGGGTGGTCTCATCTACTTGGCTAAGGACATCGACAAATGACACCTCTTCCACCCTCTACCCTAATGTTAGTCCCATCTGTCCCAGGAAGAGTCGGCAGAAACCTCTATTAACGTCTCCTCGATTGTGTCCAATAATAATGATGGTAATGATAATGATAATGTAATTATTCCAGTTTATTGATGTCAAGTGCATGTTGATTACAAATGGAACAGGAAGTATTTATTCGCCTCCTGCTTCTCCAGGCTGGTTGTGAAATCAGAGCTGGGCTTTGGAGCAAGCATGAAGCCTGCACCTTTCATAATTGTAATGGGAACCAGATGTGGCTCTGTCCCACGAAGGCAAGTGATGAAAGCAGTAAATGGGTCCCATGCACATATGCTCTGCCCAGGTGGGGTCCACTTCCAGCTCCCTCTCTGTGAGCCAATACTGTTCTGCATTTCCTCCAATTAACTCTGATGATGGAGAAAGATTAACATGCATCCATCCTAGGGGCTTGCACATAGTAGGGTGCTCATTCATATTCATTCATTTATTTTTCAGTGATGACAGGGCATCTCAAGGAAAGTGATCTGAAAGCCACTTGACACGTGTGCTCTTAGAGTGATGCTGGGCGAGATGGGAATTTCTTGATTGGAATGAGCCATTTAAAACATTAATGTTTTAAAGTGCACAATATGCCCTCCTGATGAGTGGGAGGCCAACACTACAGTGAAGAAGGATCCTTCGAGGGGAACTACAGCAGGCGCTAAGGACTGAGCCCCAGCGATGGTGAAAGGGACAGAACCCAAGTCTGAAGAGCTGGAGTGTCTTGGGAACAAGCAGGTGGGAGGGTCAGGAAGGGAAGGATGTTCTGTGCAACAAGGCTCAGCAGTGTGTTTCTTGCTCTCAGAGGCCCTGCAGCACTCACTCTCCCACTACATCCCTTGCTCTGTGGGAAGGGAGTGGGGTAGGATTTTCTCTCATCTGTTTATCTCCCTCAGCATTCACTTCCCTTTCTCTCTTGCTCCATCCCTCAAATTTTGAAGTGTATTTCTGCAATAAGTTCATTTTTAAAAAATATTTATTTCCTCAGCTGAATAAGAAAAGTCGTATTTGAATATGGCTATGGACAGGCAGATAAATCTTCATTAACTTTTCATCAATACCCATCTTTCATGAAAATGGAGACAGGTGGGAACTCTTAATACAATGTAGAGACAAAACACTCCTAAAGAGAAATTAATAAAAAATTAATTCTATTTAAAACCTAAAAATATTACTACATCTTAAAAGCCTCTTTATCAATTATAGAAGCTCAATTGTCAAATTGTTTAAAATAGAAATGTCTTAGTTTGAAAACCATACTCTGTTGTATCTGAATTTTTTTTAATTATGATTTTCAATTTTGCTCTAGTGTTCTAGAATTTTTTTAACATTATATATGTAAATTGTATGTGTTTTTTAAAAAAATTCTGTCTTGAAGATTTATCACAATGTTTAGATTATTATCAGGAAATGAAGTGATTCCTATAGCTGAATATTTTTTAACAATTGATACAGATTTATTCAGAAGTCAAATTTTTATTTTTAATATAAAAATATTTTCCCATTACACAAATATATATGATCATTATACAAAATTCAGAAAATGTATGTAAATCAAAAGAAGAAAATAAAATCAGACCCATAATCCCACGCTTCATAAGTTAGTCATTCAAAAGATATTTGCTAATATTTATGGTGACATGTTTGAGAAAGGGAGCACAAAGGGATTGGGCCATAGCACTAACGGGGCTGGCCCAGACAAGCTAGCTGCTGTGTCCCAAAATTGTGGTTGGTTCTGTGGAGACAGCAGTGAGCAAAAAGACAATAACACCTCTGCTCTGGTGGAGCTTATATTCTAGGGTTAACACTGACCACAGTTAACATTGGGTTATAAATTCTTTCAGTCACACATAGAGATATCCCTTTCTTTCTTTAAGTGAAATCATTGTGTATTTCATCATTTTAATGAAAATGTTTTAAAGTGCACAATATGCCCTCCTGAGTTTTCATATAGAGGATGCTCAGTATCATTTTGCATTATCTAAGGAGGCATGCTGGGAAGGGTAGTAAATCAAGAGACCTTGCCCTAGGACTCCGGAACCTTCTACTAACCAACCATAGCCTTTAGAATTACCCTTCCCCCTCTTTGGTCTCAGCTTCTTCAGATACACAGTTTGGACATATGCTCTGCCCAGGTGGGGTCCTCTTCCACATTCCTTTCTGTGAGCCAATACTGTCCTGCATTTCCTCTAATTAACTCTGATGATGGAAACATTAAAATGCATCCCCCAAGGCACCAAGGTACCTTGAGGTTTTAAAATCTTTGACTCCATAGTTCGTGATCGTCTTCCAATAATATGGGCCAAATTTGCATTGGGGGGTGGAATTCTCAATGGGGGAAAAGGGGGACATATGTAATATGTTCAATAATAAAGAATTACTTTTTTAAAAAGGAGAAAATTTCTGCATTAAGATGTACTTTATAATGTGATGAATATCATAATTATATTATGGACATGTTAACATTTTGCATTTGTTCATGTGATAAGTAAACTAGGGAAGCTTTATTTCCCCCAAATGATTGTCAAATGCTTGAAAGAAAAGATATTTCTTAAGTTATTCAGTAGGATTGCTTTTTAGGTAACATGATCAACCACAGCAGATGATGCCAGATCCTGAACTCTGAAAAAAAGCAAATAGTGTTCTTAAAAGTTAGCACAAGATGTTTTTCTGTTTTTAGAAGCATTGAAGAGATCCAGTATTGCCTTTGCTTCTGGTGTGTATGTGTGTGTTTGATAAGTTTTTATTGATTTTAGAGAGAGAGGAAGGGAGAGAGAGCGATAGAAACATCAATGATGAGAGAGAATTCTCTATTGGCTGCCTCCTGCACTCCCCAGACTGGGGATTGAGCCTGCAGTCTGGGCATATGCCTTGATAGGCATTGAACCAGAGACTTTTCGGTGCATGGTGCAACCAACTGAGTCACACCAGCCAGCTGCCTCTGGTGTTTTTATCTAGATGCAGGTGAATTTGTTCCTTTCTTCTGAGTCTTAGCAGAGGGAAAGTAAAGTCCCATATACTGCTAGTTTATCTGTGTATTTTTGCCTATTGCCAATATATTGGCGAAAATGAAAAACTACTGAATTTCATGAGATTTGGCCAATTGTAGCTCCATTTGTAACATTACAAGTATTTTCAAGTAAATTCGATGAGCAAATTTATAATTATTTACCAATAAACTTCTTTTAAATTTAATGAAACATAATTTTGTATCTATATGTTTTATACTACTAATTTATATTGATTCTAAATATGTAAAGAACAATTAAAATAACCATATTCATATACTTCAATATTCCACAAGTTAGTATACCCAGTCACAAGTGAAAATAAATGATTTCTTATAGAACTGCTTTAACTACAGAAATGCCATGATTTGCCTGGTTCTTAGGCAGCTATATAGGGTGTTTATTATGTAGGGATTCCATTCGCTATCTGCCATCTGTACAGGGAAGGCCTCTAATTCTCCAGTGAAGGGGCTGGCTGTCAGTCTTGACAGGAGTCTGGAAGGAAACTAGAGAGGGAGGTGGGGAACCAGGGAATGCAGGCACCATGGAATGTGCAGGAGTGAGGGCCTGGCGGCATGGGGTCTTCTGATTTTTAAAGAGAAGCCATAAGCATGAGTTATATTGAGAAAAAATTTTATAATGAGAAATTTTAATGTCAGCGAATTATTTAATACATTGTACAATCTCCCCCAAAATCTGTGGCCCAGAATCAGCCGTGGACTGCCAGGTGATGATGGCTCATCCTTAAGTGCCCAGCAATGAGAGAGCCAGATTCAGTAGGAATCAACAGAAATGGAGCAGCTGTGGTACTGGCCATATGGGGAGGGTCAGGATCATGAGACAGTGCATAGAGAACAAGGGGTTTAAAGCAGGAACATATTTGTAGTTGCCCCAGACTTACAATTTAAAGAGAAAGACTCAACACGGTAGAGAGAGAGAGGGAGTCTATTTTCTGAGACAGCTGATACTCAGGCTTGAAGGTGGGTCAGTGCAGTAGGAGCCTCACTCCTCTGTTTACTGCTTCATTCAGTGCAGCCTTGGAGCACAGGCAGAATGGCCTTTCTTCAGTTAAGGGGTGGAGAGAAATGGATGCCAAATGAACCTCAGTCTTGAAATGAAAAGACATAGCCTGAAGGCTATGGGATGAGAGAGTCTGGTACCACCCAGGGGAGCCTGCTAGAACCAGCTAAGGAAGAGAGTTGGGGGCGAGGGAGTGGGGAGCTGCTGCAGAGAAAGCAGGAAATAAATACCAAAAGAACTTTGTAATTATTTTGGAAGCTTTGTGATTTCACCATGCTTATTACTTCTGTGACCACTCCGTGCATATTCTTGTAATGAGTTGATGAAACACCCCTAGAAAGAAGTGAGTAAGCGTGCATGTTTGTTTTGAAGACCAGCAAGTGGAAGGTGGGTACTATAAAGACACCAAGCGTCTTTTCTTTGGGATTGGGAAGTGGCATCTGTGAAAGGAGAGGTAAAAGCACGCTGAGTCTCAGGAGATTTGGGAAATTTGGGAGAGGAAAGGGCTGCTTGAAGAACCACACTGGGAGGGAGAGCAGAGCCCAGCACTGCGCTGGTGAAGGCTGGAATGGCTCTCCCCACTCCCCCCCCCATTCACATTGCCAGACCCAATATGGTGTTCCCAGTTGAACTTGAGTTTCAGATAAACCAGTCACACACACACACATACTCACACATACACACCGAGCAATATTTGGAGCAAACTTACACAAAGAAATTATTTATTTATCTGGAATTTAAACTTTTAAAAAATATTTTTTATTTTCAAATACAGTTGACATACATCATTCTATTAATTTTAGGTGGGCTTACACTGAAATTTAAATTTTTTATTTGTCAAATCTGGCAACCCTGCTTTCATTCCTTGCTAGTTCTCCAACCCCACTGTACCACAGCCTGATCAGGGGCTGCAAGAGCCCCATCCAGGAGAGGAGGGTGACCTGAAACTCAGCTGAATTTGAAATGAACTTCTTACCAACGGGCTGCAGGCCCAGGCACAGAGTCCCCACCTGGGCAATAAAGTTCCATAGTTAGAATATTTGAGTCAGACACTCATTGGCCCACCTTCTACCAGCTTTGTGATCCTTGGCAAGTTGTGTGATAGCTCTGAATATCAGTGTTTGTTTCCATCTGTAAAACGAGAAAATGAGAGCTTTCACTGGTGCTTGGCAAATATTAATGATAGTATAACATTTCTAGCCCAGATAAATTGCTTGATAAAATTGTAGGAATAGTACCTATTACTCTGTTTAAAGGGTATACTTCTTGATAAGTCAAATTCTCATGTGTAATACCTCATCAAGGAAAACAGCCCCCATATCCAACACTGGACATTTCAAGGGGTGTTGTAGGCTAATCTGTTCCCTCTAGTTCCTGAAGATTTATTAGCAGATGTAGGGAGGATGGGATAAGCTTATATTATTTGTCTCAAAAATCACTATAATTCAGGATCTGCTTGTCCACCACCTGGTTATTGCTTTAAAATAGAGCCAAGCAAACACCCCACTTCTTTCTCCAGGTAGACAAGGGAGAGACTCAAACCACCACTGTGTCTCATAGTTCTAACACCTCAAGCAAATCCATGCAGACACACTAAATCTAACACTGAACTGGGAGGGCAGGTAGCTTGCTTCCTCCCAACATTCCTTTCATAAACTCAGATCCCCCAAAATTAAGTGCATTGCCAAGGAATTTCAAGGCACACAAAGGTGAAGCTTGGCATTTGCAAAGAAGACATTACTTTTAGCTTGTGTTATTAAACACAAAATGTTTTGCTTAAGTCTGTTCGTCTTTGTCTGGACCACTGTGCTGCAAAATACAGAAATTATCAGTTTCAGCTACATTTTCTTGGCTCAGATTTTCATGGGGGAAAAACAGACGTGTTTGGAGATGAAGGGCTGTCAGCTGCAGGCAGGGTGACAGGAATCATCCAAGATGCTTAGACTCTAGTCTTGTGTTCCATGGGCAGCATGTGAAAGAAACCCAGCTGTGGCAAACTTTCCTTCCTTTCCCTTCGATTAGGAGGAAGCTGCAAGAATGGTCATCAAAAATGAAGAAAGAACAGAAGTTGGATAGTAGTAATATTTTATTTATCTGTAGAACCATGTCACAGAGTAGCAATGTTGCTGAAGAGGGCCCTACAGGCTTCTTCTTGCCTTTGTTCCATGAGATCTTCAGAACTTATCTCTCACCTACGAAATGAGACCAAAATAATTTCTATTCTACCTACTCCAGTGGTTATGGTGGCGGCCAAATGAGATAATGTATGTGAAAAGTTGTTCCCTAGAATGCCACCATCAGTCCAAGTTTTTCTTGATTTATAGTCCCTGCATTTCAACTGTCATCAATACAATGACACACTGCTAAATGACACTTTCTTTATTTCCCACTACCTAGTAAGCGTATCTTTTTGGATTTTCCAGTGTTATCTTACGGCCAATAGACTGAAAACCAAACCCATTATATCACTAAAACCCCTACTCAGACTTGCTTTACAAGCCCGTGATGTATCCAAAGTTCAGTCTGACCAATGAATCTTGAATGATGCCCATTGTGCTTCTGGATGTCTTTCCCACCCCAGACTTCTTCAGATGCCCTAGGTGAACCTGGACAATTATTATATTAAAAATACCCACAATCTTCCAATAGTCATATTTGGGCTTGGAAGATGAAACTGCAATTCTGCTTCTTGTTTCATGAAAGAAAAAAGGTTCTGGATTATGATTTGAAGATAATCAATTTAAAACTGACAGGCTAAGTAGAACTGCATGGTTCTCCCTCTCTAACATCCTGCATTCCATGCGATAAAGAACTGGTGTTGAACAAAGAAGTCTCGTAGACATTTGAGTTTGACTGTTTAACTGGGTAAGCATAGCCAGGCAAAAGAATCATGCTATCTGAGGAAGAGAATGTAAGATGTTTGAGGCAAGGACTCTGTTGAATTTCCTACTGAACTCCTCATATGTAAAGCAATGTCAAGAACATAGTAGGTAGTCAGAAAATATTTTGAATGAATGAAGGAGGGTCATATTTTCAAAGAGGACCACTAGTCCATGAGCAATGTTGCAGATTTTATTTTTATAAATATCACATTTCATCCTGAAATTTATAACAAGGCTGATGGTATTCTCATGGGCTGCACAAATATTTTACCCATTTTTCAAATTACTTTCAAACTCCTACATAAACTGAATTCTATTGTTGGACAGTTTTCAAGGTTAAAATTTCCCTACTGTAAGCCTTATAGCTTTCATTTTTTAATGTTTATTTTCTGTGTTTTATGTAGAATTAGTTCAAAAATGATAATAACCAGTTTTTCTTTGCCTCCTCAGAAGATAACCAAGAGCCAATTGCAGACATCACTAATTGATTGTAGCACTCTTTCTGCTAAGCTAAGGAAATCTTTGTTATTAACACTATATTTCAGGTAGCCACAACCAACCAATCAGAGTGGCATGTGATATCTATCCATTTTAATACATGTTTATTGAATGCTGTTTATATGCCTGGTACTGGAGATTTGCAATGACTAAAATAAGCAGGAATTTCTATCCTGATAGAGCTTGCATTATGGTGTAGGAGAAGAGTCAGTAATTAAGATAAAAAGTGAAATATATAAGATATTAGGTGGTACTAAGTTCAGTAGAGAAAAATACAGCAGGAAAAGGGGATAGAGAATGTTGGGAAGAGAGGAATTGCATTGTTAAATACAGTAGTTATCATTTTCTGAGTAACAAATTACTCCAGAATTTTGTACTGTAAAACAAAAAATATTTATTATTTCACAATTTCTTTGGATCACGAATTCATGAGGAACTTAGCTGGGTAGTTCTGGGTTGGAGTGTTTCATGAGATTGCATTTAAGATGTCATCTGGGCTGCAGTAATCTGAAGGCTTGAATGGGGCTGGAGTCTGGCAGCCAATGAAGAGAGCTCTTCAAAGAGTTGGGAGTTATCAGCTTGTTAGCTATTGACTCATCAAGGAAGATGAGAACTTAATAATTCCCATTGTATCTATAAACACAAAGGCCACTGATCACTTTGATGGAACAATTTTAATGGAGTGATGGGGTAAGTGCCTTATTGGAGGGAATTCAAGAAGGAATAGGAGAAGAGAAATTGGGAATAGCAAGCATAGGTACATTATTTGAGGAATCTGAGAAATTTTGCAGGGAAAGGGAAGGAGAGAAGAAAATGGTGGCAGGAGAAATAGCTAATTGCCATTCATATTGTCATTTATACTAGAACTAGAGGCCCAGTGACAAAATTCATGACCAAGGGAGTGGTTCCCCTCAGTCCAGTCTGCACCCTCTCCAAACCAGAACCACTCCAACCAGCAGTTGGACATCCCTCTCACAATCCAGGACTGCTGGCTCCTAACTGCTCACCTGCCTGCCTGCCTGATCACTCCTAACTGCCCCCCATGCCAGCTTGATCACTCCTAACCACCTCTGACTGCCAGCCTGATTACTCCTTACTGGCTCCCCTGCTGGCCTGGTCTCCCTCAACTGCCCCCCTCTGCTGGCCTGGTTGCCCCTAACTGCACCCCTCCCCGCCAGTCTAGTCTCCCCTAACTGCCTCCCTGTCAGTCTGGTCACCCCCAACTGCCCCACCCTGCCAGCCTGGTCACCCCACACAGCCTGCTGTTCAGTCATTTGGTTATCCCTCACTCACCCCCCCTACTGGCCTGGTCACCCTCTGCAGCCTACCAGCCTGCTGTTTGGTGGTTGCTGTTACTGTGATGGCTTCCCGGACAATTTGCATATTCCTCTATTATTAGTATAGATGGTGGTAGAGAAAGAGGTTAGGAGTATAGGCTCTGGAATCAAATTTCCTCATTTTGACTCTTTTTCTTTCTTTTTAAATTTTTTTAATTATTATTTTTAAATTTTATTGTTTAAGGTATTACAAAGAGTAGTACATATGTCTCTTCCCCTCCCCATTGACCTTCCCCCTAGCCCCTCCTAGTCCCCAGCACTTGCCCTCATCCCCCCACCTCAGTGTCTTGTGTTTGTTGGTTGTGCTTATATGTGTGCATACAAATTCTTTGGTTGATCTCTTACCGCCCAACCCTCACTTGCCTTCCCACTGTAGTTTGACAGTCTGTTCAATGCTTCTTTGCCTCTGTCTATTTTTGTTCAACAGTTTGTAATGTTCTTTATTATCCATAAATGAGTGAGATCATGTGGTATTTATCTTTCACTGACTGGCTTATGTCACTTAGCATAATGCTCTCCAGTTCCATCCTCGCTGTTACAAATGGTAAGAATTTCTTCTTTTTTACAGCAGCATAGTATTCCATGATGTAGATGTACCATGGTTTTCTAAGCCATTCACCTGCTGATGGGCATTTAGGCTGTTTCCAAATCTTAGCTATTGTAAATTGTGCTGCTATGAACATAGGGGTGCATATATCCTTTCTGATTGGTGTTTCTGTTTTCTTGGGATATATTCCTAGACGTGGTATTACTGGGTCCAAGGGGAGATCCATTTTTAATTTTTTGAGGAAACGCCATACTGTTTTCCACAGTGCCTGCACCAGTCTGCATTCCCACCAGCAGTGAAGAAGGGTTCCTTTTTCTCAGCATCCTCTCTAGCACTTGCCATTTGTTAATTTGTTGATGACAGCCATTCTGATAGGTGTGAGATGATACCGCATTGTTGTTTTCATTTGCATCTCTCATATGATTAGTGACTTTGCGCATGTTTTCATATGTCTCTTGGCTTTCTGAATGTCCTCTTTCAAAAAGTGCCTATTTAAGTCCTTTGCCCATTTGTTGATTGGATTGTTTATATTCCTTTTGTTAAGGTATACGAGTTCCTTGTAAATTTTGGATATTAAACCTTTATCAGAGATAACATTGGCAAATATGTTCTCCCATGCAGTGGGCTTTCTTGTTGTTTTGTTGATGGTTTCTTTTGCTGTTTAGAAGCTTTTTATTTTGATGTAGTCCCATTTGTTTATTTTCTCCTTAGTTTCCATTGCCCTAGGGGCTGTATCGGTAAAGATATTGCTACAACAAATTCCTGCTATTTTGTTGCCTATGGCTTCTATTAAGATTTTTATGGTTTCCCACCTTACGTTTAAGTCCTTTATTCATTTTGAGTTTATTTTTGTGTATGGTGTAAGTTGGTGGTCTAGTTTCATTTTTTTGCAAGTATCTGTCCAGTTTTCCCAACACCATTTATTGAAGAGACTGTCTTGTCTCCATTGTATGCTCTTGCCTCCTTTGTCAAATATTCATCGAGCATACTGGCTTGTGTCGATCTCTGGATTCTCTATTCTGTTCCACTGTTCTTGTGCCAGTACCAGGCAGTTTTGAGAAGAGTGACTTTGTAGTATAGCTTGATAACTGGTACTGTGATCCCTCCAACATAGTTCTTCTTTCTCAAGATTGCTGCAGCTATTCGGGGTCTTTTTATATTCCAGCTGAATTTTTGGAGAATTTGTTAGAGGTCTCATTTTGACTCTTAGCTTCTTACTGCTACTTATATGAACTTGGGAAAGTCATTTAGCCCATCCGTGCCTCAGTTTCTTCATCTTTCACATAAAGATTATAATAGTACCTCCTCATAAGGTTGTAAAGAATAAGTTGCTTTATGTAGCGTGTTTGAAGTTGCTCTTGGCATATGGTAAAAACTCAGATAAAGTGTGATTGACCAGCCACATGTCCACAGCTCTCAGGGGCACCTGGGGCATTAGAGATGGAAGTAATGAGCTAAAAATTAAGCCTAGAGATGACCCAGAAAAATGGAAAAAGCTGGATGGTAGGGCTAACAACTCTGTTCCAGATCCACTCAAGACTGAAGACATGGCCCTGACCGGTTTGGCTCGGTGGATAGAGCGTCAGCCTGCGGACTGAAAGGTCCCAGGTTCAATTCCAGTCAGGGGCATGTACCTTGGTTGCGGGCATATCCCCAGTGCGGGGGGGGGGGGGGGGGGGGGGGGTTGTAGGAGGCAGCTGATCAATGTTTCTCTCTCATCAATGATTCTAACTCTCTATTCCTCTCCCTTCCTTTCTGTAAAAAAATTATTTTAAAAAACTATGGTACATCTACACAATGGAATATTATGCTGCAGTAAAAAAGAAGGAATTCTTGCCATTTGCATGGATGGAACTGGAGAGGATTATGCTAAGTGAAATAAGCCAGTCAGTGAAAGATAAATATCATATGATCTCACTCATTTGTGGAATATAGAGAACAACATAGACTGATGGACAGGAACAGATCCAAAGACAGAGAAGCAGTGATAGGTCTGTTGATCCCTGGAGAGAGGGTGGGGGAGGGTTGGGTGGGGAGGAGAGATCAACCAAAGGTCTGGTATGCATACATATAAGCCAAGCCAATGGACTCAGACAACAAGGGGATGACAGCATGAGTGGGGTGGGGAGGGTTGGAGGTTATTGGGAGATGAGGACACATTTGTAATACCTTGACCAATAAAGAAAAAAATCAATAAAATATATTTTTTTACAAAAAGACTAAAGACATGCATTTTTTAAAAATCAGGCACTGTTCAAGGGACAATAGTTTCATGGCAGAACACTTTGTTTATATCTCTTCATTTCCTGAGGCTCCTCCCTGGAACAAGGGACTTGATTTTTTTTTTTTTGATTTTTTTTTGGTCTTAGCTAATGTAGTAGATGCTCATTGTAAGATTCAAAAAACAATTCTGTCTTTTTTAATTTTTTTTAAATCCATTTTTATCTGATGCCCTTTAGCAAGTGTAAATTCCTCAAGTGAAAGGGCATTGAGGCAGAGAAGAGTCAACAGTTTTCTCAAAAAGTTTCTAATGCCTGAGAGATTTTTTAAAATTATGTTTGGATTCTTACTGTATTCATTTTAGAAAACTTTGCAAATGTTGCAATAGTTATTTTTAAACAAATATCTCTTCAACTTCCATTTTCTAACCCAGCTTCCTCACTTCATTAAATGCAAACTTTTCTTTAAAATCACAAAACTTATATTGATTGATTTACTAATTTAAAGAAATCTCCATGGATGGGTTGGCCATACAATCAAACTGGGACCCTTTTGATTGAAAGGGGGCACTCAATAATTATGCAAGGATAATAGATGTAAACTGGGTTGGTCCTGAGTAATCAGAACATATTCCTGGAAATTGGAATCATTAGAACTTCCAAATTATACACAGCCAGCTTTCAGGAGGAAGAGAGTTCCCCAGAGAGAGAGAGAGAAAATGTATATTGAATTTAACTCAAATAATCTAAGGTTTAGTTGATTTAGGACCTCAAGATAATTAAAAACTCATTTCAGAAATCATTAAAAAGGCCTTTTGTTAATATCCACTCTTCTCCTCTGCTCAGAGAATCTTGAACAAATACTCAGACTTCAGGTGTTTTAGACCAGGAGGAGTGGCCCACCATTAAGTAGTGGAACTGACTCATAGAACTGGTCCCCAGGGCTCATGTCCCTCTAACCATGAACAATATCCTCATTTTGAACCTGAATTCAGAGCCACTCATAATCACATTGGTACTCACCCGAGGAGGTGGATTAGTAAGAAGAAGGTGGGAAGCTGTGTGTGCTTCCTGTCTCAAGACACCCTTGACTTCAGTGTGTTCATCATTGAGACTGATTGCTCTCGCCCTCTGACTTTCAACCTCCTCGACCAACTGAGCAAGCCTGGCTCATGGTATGAACCTTGGAATGGATACACAACCTCATCCTGATCAAAGATATATTTTACCTTTTATCATTAGAAAGCCATTCAATGAATGAAATGCCCCACTCTGTACAAAGGCTGATGGGAGGGGAACACTTGCTCAATAATGTCTTCATGATTTACTTGTTGAACCTGACTATCCCCTAAGCCTGGCCTAGGCTATCTTGAACCTATTATTATAGCATTTCCTTTCAGGCTAAAGCAAAGAAAGGTGGCTTAAGAGCTAAGAAGCAGAGACATGAAACAAGACAAAATATTACTAATAATAGATTGTCAAGCTCCAAGACAAATAAGGTTGCCACTGATTCTTGTGTTTCATTGGACACTTACCAGCTTCCCACCCCCCCTCCCCCACCCATTTCTCTGATGTGGCAGTCTATAGAGTTGAGATCTTCAAAAAAGGAAAGAAATCAAATGGACCTGGCAAGACTTCAACATTTCAACCATTGAAAATGCTCTTCAAATCCTTGCTTATTCCAGTCTCCCTTGATCTAATCTGCCAGACAATTATCAAAGGCAGGACTATTAAAAGTGTTGTGGTCCATGGACCACCGACTTCAAAATCTCCTGGGTTACTTGCTAAATAAGTGCACCTTACAGGAACCTACTGAATCAGATTCTTTGGCATTGGCACTCAGAAGAAATATATTTCATTCAAGCACCCTGAATGTGTTTAAGCATATTAATATTGAACTACTACTAATCTAGAGCTAGAGCAGTGGTTGTCAAGCTGGGCACATTAGAGTCACTTGGAGAACATCTGAAAACCCCAAATGCTCAGGTCACTCTTCAGCCTATGTGGGGATGGAGTCACCTTTTGAAAGTTTCTCAGGGGATTCTAATGTACAACCAAGGTTGAGAACCACTGCAAAGCCGGGATCCACTACAAGATCCACCATGGCATGGCTTCCTTGTTCCAAGACAATCACATCTAGGATTCTGCAGTTGAGAGTGACTTACCTGTATGCCTGTGGGAACTGGGAGATATAAGCTAGTATTACTCAAAATATAATCTGCAGACCACTTCCAGTCCATGAATTCTTTCCATATGAAGTAAACAGTACATTGATGTACGTTCTGATACAAGCTTCTTTCCTCATCATGGAGCAGTAACAGAGTTTGTGGATGAGCACTTTGAGCAGTGCTTGTTTAGACCAGCTGCCCAGGAATGAAGGGGCCATTACAAGGGTCCCCATAGCAGTGCAGTCCAGCCACTGACTTGTGGAATAGGTGAGGCCAACCTGGAAACAGCCCCACCAGGGAAAAGTGCTGCATTCTCAGAATGCTGAGCCATTGTCCACAGGGCAATGTGTTGGGCATCAAGAAAGGCTCAGCATGAACCTTTCAGGAAGCCTAGACACAAGAGAACAGCATGATGAAGATACTGTGACCCTAAACTTGTGCACTTTGTGCCTCCTAGCTAATCGTCCAGTGTGGACAACAGAGAGTTGGCAAAACGTCCGACTGAGGGTCCAGAGCACTTGGTGGTTTCAAGGCCTCAGGGCACAGAGAGCAAGCCCTAGTCATGGCTCTTTCAGTTGTAACGGACAGAAAATCAACCTAATTTTACTGAATGCAGAAAAAAAAATATCAGCTCACATAATCTCCCCACTGAGTGGCAAGTGTGGTCACCGGCAATAGCAGGCTGACAATCTTTCAGCTTAGCACGAGGATGGCCATGATTCTTTTCTGATAGATCCAGCAAAAGTATTGGGATTGACTCTTATTGAGCCAGATTTGGTCATGTCCCCATCTCTAAGTCAATCATTCTGACTTTGATTGGACATATCTAAGTCATGTGGCATTACTGGTACAAGATGTATAGAAAGTCTCACCAGAACCACATGGATTGGGAGTGAATAAGAGGTGAGTCCACCAAAGGAAAACTGGTGAGTTCCTAGCAATAGAAGGGGAATGGATGCTGGGCAGGCAAAGGCAACAGCTGCCCCCGAGAAGAGCTTCTCAGAATCATCAGCTATGTACACTACAAAGAGGCCTGAACCCATGTTCCATGCCTCCACCATGGCCAGCATCCCCAGTTTGTAGAGACATCTGGAGGTCCCCAGGTCAGTGACCAACCCAAGGGATCATGGCACCCACTTCTCTCCACATTTGCTCTGAGAACGTCATCCAACATAGACATTTTTAGAGATTTATCTTTTTGTTGCTTCTCTAATTCAAGCACAATAATCTAATATTTTTTTCATTCGTTCATTCACTCATTCATTCATGTATTCATTTGAAAAGCACAAATACTGAGTCCTTCTGATGCTGACAGTTGGAGATACCTAGAGAGACAAGGCATACCACCCTCTTTCAATACTTGCTACCTCAGTCCCTTGATGCAATTTCTTTTTCTTTCTGAGTTCCTTTCTCCTCCCCATCTTGGAGCAGAAACCCCGGGGGCTGGAGGGGAGGAAGGGTGCGGGGTGGGGGAGGGGGGGATGAAAGCTTCATAGGTGGTTTTTATGATGAGAATGTGAAAAATCATGTCACTGGGTTCTCAGCCAAAAATGGGATAATCTGCTTCTGTGCTCTTAATGAAAATCCCTTCCCATATGCTTTCCAGGGAAATGGAACCTGGACTCGGATGTAACGATTTCTTCTCAGGATTGCTTAGCCAAATGTGACTTTTACAACTGCCTCCCAAGAGAAATTTTAGAAATTGCACCAAAAATGGTCTACATTTTTAGATAAAATGGGTGGCATGAGGAGAGGGATGGAAGGTGAGGCTACACTGGCTGCTAGAGAAGTTGGGGTGAGGTATTGCTAGGACCAGAAACCTGCTCCTTTATGGTCATGAATTTGCCTACAGGTAGGAAACTGAACTGGAAATGGGGTTCCTAGGAATCCTGGGGATAGCACCTCCCTTCCCATAACAACCTAGATGGAAATGACTAGTTGAAGCCAGTGCTCTAAGCAATAGGCAAATTGCTTTCCCCTGGAGACAGGGTGAAAATTTGTCCCAGTTTGCCCAGGATCGTTCCAGTTCATGCTTACTGTGCTGACATAATTATCAATAGCACTTTTCATTGTCAGAAGGGTCCCAGTTTGTGGTAAGTCCTAAAGTGTCCTTATTAATAGCTTTTAGCATGAACTTCCTCACTTTGAGCAACGTAGCAAGTACCTGTCTGCACCCACCCAGGCATATTGCACCAAGCCTGTCATAAGCCAGGTACCTTGGAGCAACTGGTTGGGTAAATGAATGAATGCATGAGTTTAGTTTGGTATATGGTAATTCACAAAGATGTGAATCACTCCACAGCTTGCCTGTTCATCGAGGCTGCCACTGGTTGTTCTTGCCATCTTTGCTCACCCTCCAAACTTCTCAAAAAGTAAGATTGGGATCCCGGAAGGCCAGGACATTGCCTGGGGTAGATGTGCTGTAACTCACAGAAAGCAGCAGTGATTGAGCCAGACTGTATGTGGCAAGAGGTGAAAATCCCATTGTGGGACTTGGCACTAACTAGGGAGGAGCCCCTTCAGTTGGGTGGATACCAGTTATGGGCAAGCTGAGGAAGAAACATTCCCTGAATTCCAGAGAGGGTGGTTTTGTAAAGGGTGTGTATGTGTTTGGGAAGTTGGGGGGGGGGGGTTGCAGATGTGAGGGAAAACCGAAGAGAGAATTACTGTAAAATAACTTTATTAAGTAGCAAAACCAGCAGCTGGGCCAGATTAGCTGTTCCCTTCTCTTTCCTATTTTTGGACTTGGAAAGAAAATGTGCAAAATAATTCCTGTTTTGGAGAAAAGAAGAGAAGGATGCTGTTGGGGAGGAGGCATGATGGGGGCATGGGCAATGGGGTGTGGACCAGGTCGGAGAAGCAGAGGGAGCTGAAAGGCTGCACAGCTGGTGAGCTCCACCCCTCCCAGGGGCATGAGGACACCAATGTGAGAACCCAGGTCTCTTCTCAATGGCTGAACAAAACCTGAGGGTCAAATGCCAAACCTGTGGTTCTCACAGGGTGGCAGCTGAGGCCAGGTGCAGACTTCATGGCAGAGAGACAACCTCCAGGCGACACTTGCGGGTCAAGATCAGGAGGCAGACACATTGGTCTTTCTGCTGTTCTGAATCTCCTTCACCTTCCATTCAATGCATGGCATTCTCCTGCCTTGATCTTGACTCTTGTCAAAATCTCTCAGTTTTCTAGTGAGGGACACAATCCCAGTCAATGTAAGTGACCGATCAGAAGAGCAAGGCTCTCTCTGACGGATATACCACTAATGGCAACATTTCAGACGCCTCTGGCAAAGCAAACCAGGAATAGGGAAAGCATTTTGGGAGTGACCAAGCCTCAAAACTCTCCTACACTTCTGATGGGAGTGTAAATCGGTACAAACGCTTTGGATCTTGTTGGCTCTATCTACTAAAACACACGCCCTCCAACCCAGCAATTCACTCCTGCTAAAAAGGAGTAAGTATACACTTGCTCGCTAAAAGACACATACCCAGATGTTCAGAGCAGTCACAAACTGGAAACGACTCAAACGTCCATCAACAAGTTCGCTGGTATGTAAATAATACTACGTTCACATAATGAGAATGCATCATCTACAACCACCAGCAACAATGCAGCTGAATCTCATGAATGCAATGATGAGCTAGAGAACCAGGCACAAAGCATAGATCCAAATTTCTGATTCCACTTATATAAGTTACAGAACAGATGAAACTAGAGGGTGCTGTTAGAATTTGGAATAACGGTTACCCTTGGGAAGGAGTACGGACTGGAAGGGTTCTCTGGAGAGCCGGCAGCAGTCAGAGAGCTCTTACACATGTGTGGGAGTGTGTAAAATTTTAAAAAGATGTTCAGTTATATGTCCACTGCTCGAAATATTTGACATATTTTAGCTTTTAAAAAACTTTAAGGCCACAAAACCCCTCTGCAGTTGTGCTCTGTGAATAGCTGGGCTCCAGGTAGAAAGCGATGCCCTGTATTGATTCAAAGCTGATTCACTGCCACTGCAACCCCCTATCCTGGTTCTGCCCTTGGCAAGCCACAGATGTGTCGCCTCATACCTCCATGTCCTCCTAAGTATTTGTTTCTGGGCTAAGCATATCCCCTTCTCAGCCTTCTTGATGAGGGACAGTGTTTCTCTTCTAGAACTGCCAGAGGCAGAGAGCACTCTCCTCTCTGGGAAAGGCCTTACATTGATCTGGTCTGCTAGGCAGAGAGTTCTGTTTGTTTTTGTGTTTCCTCATTTCTCACTGGGGGCAGCATTCCAGCTCCCAGCCCTCCACATAGGTGGGAATGCTTTCATCAGCCAAGAAGTCCTGGACCCCAGAGCGATCTCAACTCCTTGAGTAAAGTGGGGACACAGCAGGGCTGGCCCACCATCCACAACCCAGCTCCAAGGCTGGGCCTGGAAAAGATTTCACCAGGGAAGGAGCTCTGACCTATTTTAGTCCTTCTTCTGGGGCTCTGGTTCTCATCTCATTGAAACCAGCAAGGGGCTGGATCCCCTACCCCCCCAGGTTCTCATTCATGGAAGTAAACATAATTCCTGCACCAGGGGTGACTTTTCATGGAAATATGAACATGGCACAGGGGAGGGTACACAGGCTTAGTATGATGGCCCTGAGGGGCAACAGTCACCCTTGGTTAAACCCATTTGCTTCCAAGAAAGAGGAAACATGATTAACTCCCGAGTAAATGTCAGTGAGGCCTTCCCACTTGAGAAGGGAATCTGGTTAATAGTTTTCTGTAATGGTTTTCATGTTCATCATCTTGGTTGACTTGATTTCTGAAGTAATAAGAAAAACTGATTTCTCATGGCCTCATTCTGATTTAGGCGTAGCCACAAAGTCACTTAAAAAGAGACAAAACCTATTCATACAGAATCTACCCAGCAAGAAAAATGAAAATACAACTCTGGCATGCCAATAGAAGGACACTGCTAGCCAGAGAAGACAAGGCCCCTGAGCAGAAATTTCAACTGTGGTAGGTTTTCTTACATAACCATCACTGGCTGTCCCCCACACCGTGCCAGCTACATAATTAGCAGTGCCCAGTGCAAAGTGAAAACACAGAAACCCTTGTTAAAAAATTATTATGATCTCAAGACAGCAACAGCAAAGCATTAAACTGAGTGTGGGGCCCTGTGTGACCACAGAGGTAGTGGACAGCCAGTGAAGCTGACTTTGGGTGCAGCAACACTGCATGAACATTCCCTTAAGGTTGGGAAAAAGTCAAGAATGCTGATAGTTTACACAATAATGAAGGGCCTGGTCAATGTGTAAGAAATGAAGGGGGGGAATGCAAGAGGATTGAACGTGGAGACATAACATTATCATTATTTGCAAATATTATGAAATTCCTAAGACAACCAATACATCAACAGGGGACTAAAACTATTAGGGTTAATAATAGTAGCAAGTTGACCAGATACAAGATCAAAACAAGAACATAAACAAGCTGAAGGGCAGAGATGGAGCATGGGCTTGCAGGGGGACCTCTTAGGAGAGCCGCTGCCACCTTGTGAGTAGGAGTTGGAGTGAAGGGAGAGTCTGGTTCCTTTGCATCCCCCACTCAGCGAGGGCTTCAGTGTGATCCTTGGAAGATGTGCTTTGGATCCTCTAAACTTTGGGACACATTTACACTGTGTCTGCACACGTCTGATGGCTCCCCAGACAAGAGGCTGATGGATGGTCCAAAGCACAGAATGGTGAGGCAAAGAGGTACAAATCAGGATAGGAATATTTTGTTTCCCCCCATTCAAAAAGAGATTCAACCCAAGAGAACCACCACGAAGCAGAGGAGTAATTTGCATAGAAAGCTGTAAATGGGGTGGATCCTGGGATCCTAATACTGTATAGGGTGGCAGGAACTCTGCCGCAAATGCAAGTCTAGAGTTTTATCTTTTCCAAAACATATTTTTCTTGATTTCAGAGAGGAAGGGAGACGGAGAGAGAGATAGAAACATCAATGATAAGAGAAAATCATTGATTGGCTGTCTCTTGAATGTCCCCTACTGGGGATCAAGCCCAACAACCCGGGCATGTGCCCACGGTGCCAGAATTGAACCGGAGACCTTTCAGTCTGCAGGCCAACACTCTATCCACTGAGTCAAACCAGCGAGGGCAAGTCTGGAGTTTTAAATGTTCTGTTTACAAGTCAGATTTGTAAAGATAGAAATCGGGACTTAATCCCTGGATCTGCCACCTCTCTGGTCTGTGAATTTGTCCAACCCCCTTAACTTCTATAAGCAAGTGTTTCCCCTCTGTGAGTATAATATTATTCCCACAACATCTACCTACCAAGCTTATGGTGACAAATAATAACATAACGATTACCTACAATGATCACTGCATGTGGGTTGTAATCATGTGTCTTTTTTTTTTGCAGGGGGTGAGGATGTGTGCCTTTTACTTCTTCAAATTTAAACTGTTAAGTTTGTCTCTTCTGCTCCTGAATCAAATTTAGGACAAGTCTCATGAGTTTTGTGGTCCCTTTCAAGTAATAAAAGCAGTCTCAGCTCAATAATTCACATGTTCAGTTCAATGAAAAATTAAACTTTACACTTCACGCACAGTCTTGGCTTCTGCACCTTCACAGTTTGGGCCTGGAGCAGGCGCGGCTGCAGGGGACCATGGTGTTGAGTTTGAGTTCTTGAGCTCTGATCCTGTCCTCCCAACTTCATTAATCACAGATCCTGACCCCGCTAGGATCAAAGTGTGGGACAGAGTGGAGCAAGGTGGCAGGGAAGTTCTTACTTGTCTGACACCGTAGGAACCTGGAAGGGACTCTCCGGTCTCCGAGGTTCTCATGGGGACAACTTTGTGAGTTGCTCAGAGACAGCCCCTCTCCCCTCTGCCCCCAAACTAGAAGGGAATTTGAAGTTTCTCCATTCAGTAGAACATGTGCTATCGGTTTTTGTATGTATCGTTTACTAAATGAAGGCGGCTCTCCTACTCTCGGTTCTAAGTGAATTTTTAAAAATTACAAATAGGTGAAGGCTTTTTCCGGCAGCTTGAGATGTCATGCGTTTTCTGTTACCAAGTCTGTTAATGAGGAAAATTACATTGATAAAGCTTCAGATGTTAAGGCATCCTCACAGATTTTGGATAAACTATTTAATCATGATGCAGTTTTTTAAAAATTCAGCATCGGATTAGTAAGCTAAAAACTTGTTTTGATTCTCACACTGATGTTCATAAGTGAAATGGGCCTATCGGTTCCTTCTCTTGCTTTTATCTGATTTTGTAGTCCACACAATCCTGATGTCATAGAATGAGTGGGGCAGATTTTTCTTTGTTTCCATGTTCTGATACAGTCTACTTAGGATTAGAAGTCTCTCTTTCCTGAGAGTTTGGTAGAACTCACCTGGAAAGCCATCTGGGCCTGGATTTGGGGGGAAGAAGAGATGTTTAATTTCTATTTAAATCTCTTTAATACTTACTAGTCACCTCAAATTCTCTATTTTTTTTTTCTTGTGCAGATTTTGGTATTTTGTGCTTTCTTAGGTTCTTATATATTTTCTTAAATTTTAAAGCATATGAAACACATGGCTTTTTATAATAGCCTTTAAAATAACAGTTTTATTGAGATATAATTCATGCCATAATATGAACTCTTTTTAAAGTGTATGATTCAGTGGCTAGAGTCATGCCACCATGACTGCTATCTAATTGCAGGTCATTTTCATCATCCCAGAAAGAAATCGCATGCCCATTAGCAGTTATCCCCCCATTCCCTCTGCTCACTCAGGCCCCAGCCCTGGCAACCATTAATCTGTTTTCTGTCTTTATGGATTTTCCTGTTCTAGACATTTCACATAAACAGGATTGCACAATTATGTGGCCTTTTGTGTCTGCTTCTTTTACTTACCATAATGTTTCCATTTACTTACCATAAGGTTCCCATGTTGTAGCATTTATTACTATTTCATTCCCCTCTATGGTTGCATAATATTCCATCATGTGTATAAACCACGTTTTCTTTATCCACTCATTATTTGATGGGTACTTGGTTTGTCCATTTTAGGCTATTGTGACTATGACTGCTATGAACACAATTGCTGGCAGACATTTGCACTCCTGACTTCCCTCAGTGCATCCTGCTGCCTGAGCCATGTGGCCCACTCCCTGCGACCCACCCCCAACTCCCTGTGAGCACAGATCTAAATAGTTACTGTGAGGAGGGGCAGGGGACTCCTAGGTCTTTGCCATAGGGCTATGGTCAATGTGGGTTCTGAGTGGAAGGGTCCACGCACTGTTAGTTGGAAAATATTTCAAATATCAGCCTTGAGTCTTTCCATGTAAGATTTCATTTGAGCAAAGGGTTCCACGGTGTCAAAAACTGAGAAAACCACCAATAGTGCAATTCTTTCATATTATATTTGAAGGGAACTGAGATCCAGAAGAGTTCAATCATTTATATAAAAATCATACACATAATTTGTTCAAAATCACACGTCCAATGAGTGACAAACCCAAGATTGAAAATGGTTTCTTCTTCCTCAGTCTAATACTCTGCCCATTCCACTAAGATAAACCAATAAAAATCAAAGACTGTCAGCTCTGATTTATGCCAAAATCTGGGCACATTAGCATCTTATGTGATTTATTTCATAGAAACATAAAATATAAAAAGGGATAAATTCCAATAGTGCATGATAATTGCCATGTCTAGATTTTTTTTAAAGGAATTGCCAAACTCTTTTCCAGAGTGGCTATGCTACTTTACCTTCCTGCCAGCATTGCATGGGTGATCCAGGTTCTCCACATTCTTCTCAGCATTTTGGTGTTGTTGCTATTTTTCATTTTTGCCATTCTGATAGGTGCATAGTGATATCTCTTAATTTGCATTTCCCAAATGGTTAACGACATTGACCATCTTTTCATGGATTAGTTGCCATCTATATATCCTCTGTGAAATGTCTTGTCTTTTGCCCATTTTCTAATTGGATTATTTGTTTTCTACTGTTGAGTTTTGAGTGTTCTTTAAATATTCTAGAAATCATTCTTTCATTAAGATGTATGGTTTTCAAAAGTTTTCTCCTAATCGATAACTTGTCTTTTCATCCTCTTAACAGGGTCCTTCAAAGAGCAAAAGTTTTTACTTTTGATGAAGTCTAATTTATCAGTTTTTCCTTGCATAGATGGTGCTTTTGGCATCAAGCCTAAGAAGTCCTTGCCTAGACCTAGATACCTAAGATTCTCTCCTATGTTCTTTTCTGACAATTTATATAGTTTTATATTTAAGTCCAAATTCATGACCAATTCTGAGTTAATATTTGTATAATGTTAAGGGTTTTATGCCCCCTATGAATGTCCAATTGTTCTAATACCTTTTGTTGAAAAGATTAAATTTCTTCAATTGAATTACTCTTGCACTTTAGTTGGCATATTTGTTTGTGTCTGTCTCTGGGTACTCTATTCTGTTTCATTGATCCAAACATCTAATCCTCCACCAATACATCTTATTACAATTAATACACATCGTAAATTTGGGTGGACTGCTTTTTCTGCTTTATTTCTATGTTTTTGAATTGCTGAAGCAATTCTATACTCCTTGGCATTTTATATAAATTTTAGAATAATATCATCTATGTTTACAAAAAGTCTTGCTGAGATTTTGAGGAGAATTGTATTAGCATATCAGTTTGACATCTTTACTATATTTAGTCTTCCAATCCATAGTGTTGTCTCTCCATTTACTTAAATCTTTGATATCTTCATTTTTTCATGTTTCTGAGTTTTTTATTATTACTAATTAAATCATGATTCAGGATCCTAAGACAGAGGTCACATGTACCCAGGTCTCATTTCACTACTCTGCAAGGAAGACTAAAGACAGGGGAGATGGGCATGAGGACAGTTCTGATCTTCCCAAGAAATGTACCTTCTGCCTTGTGTTCATTCCAGGCTAATACCCAGAATATGGGCTGAAGGGACTTGTATATATGCCAGTACTATTTGCATGGTGGAGACATCACCCCTTTTAGTGGGCATTGCCTTCTAGCAGTCATGTGAAGGCAGGTACTTCTGCCAATGGTTTCTGCTCTGCTTCTAGTGGTTTGACAATGAGAAAGCTGGCTCTTATTTTCCTCAGTTTATTGATTTTTGTGCTCAATGTAACCAATTTCCCAACCACATCTGTGCACCCCCTCCAACACTGCTGCCTCTTCAGCCACTAGTCATGGCACCACCTCATGCCACACACACTCCCCTTCCCTTGCTTCTCAGATGCTGGCTCTATGAAGGGAAGACCAGAGGGCAAGGAAAGTAAGAGAGGAAAGGATGAATATGTCCTACTATGCTTTTAGACATCAGAGCTCTATTAACAAAACAAAACAAAAAAGGAAACAACAGAATTTCAAAATCAGCTTATTGTCTTTCTTAGCAGATTTCTCTATAAATATGGTAAATGATTTGTCCAGAAGATGTAACTCCTCCTAGTTCACAGCCCTCTGTTAAATAATGGAAGTGCTGTCTCTGTGATCTTAAGTAAGGACTAAGGACTGGGGTTTTGCTCTAATTTTTGAGGGAGGAGCCCTTTCAGGTGGTGGTGGCAGCACACTGTGGCAGAGTGTCCTGTCAGACACAAGTGAAGAGAAAATGAGGATGCAAAGCTTAGCTCCAGAACTAGCATGAGAAATCATCCAGCTCAGCGGCTCCAACTCCCACTATCAGCAACAAACAAGGGTGGATGGCATTTGCATGCTTAATGAATGGGATGTGCCCAGATGGTTTACAGGGTGCTACACAGACCAGGCAGGCTGTGAGTTATATTCAAATCTCTCCAGGCAATTCCAGCTTTTCCTTCCGAAGTCAGACACTAGGCAGAGTATCATGTGATAAAGCTAAGGACTAATCCTTCATTGTATACATGAGAAACTGAGTCTTACAAAGCATAGGCAACTTGATTAAGAGCTCACAGACAGAACATCAAGATTATTCTTGTCCTAGCCAGTTTGGCTCAGTGGATAGAGCGCTGTTCTGTGAACTGAAAAGTCCCAGGTTCGATTCCAGTCAAGGGCACATGCCTGGGTCACAGGCTGGATGCCCAGTGGGGGGCTTGCAGGCAGCAGCCAAACAATGATTCTCTCACCATTGATGTTTCTACCTCTCTCTCCCTCTTCCTTCCTCTCTGAAATCAATATATATATATATATATATATATATATATATATATATATATATATATATTTTTTTAAAGATTATTCTTCTCTTTCATTTCTCTTTACAATATAGATCCAGAAAACTCTAAATCAGAAATTCTGAAGCTCTCGGCTGGATCTTAAGTTATTAGTGCAATTAGGTTTCCATATTTCTACAGAACTTCTAAATTGTCAGAGAGAGCAGCAAACATGTCTGTCTATCTGTTCTTCGGGGCTTTATGTGGTCACTTTTATTCTCAGATTCCAATTTTTTTTTGTTTTATAAGCACTTAATCAGAAACATCTTATGAAAACTTTTAATTCTAAATTAGATCTTAATAAGGAAAACATTTATTTTTTTTAAATGCTTGTTAAGAATTCTCTGAAAATAACTTTTTTGTTCAGCATTCTTGGATTCCTCTTGGATCCTCATTGGAACACCCAATAAATCTTGAGTTCATACATGCGAAGCATGTCAAAGAGGATCTTATCCACAATATACATGTCCATAGTAATTACTCAAACATAGTAATTGCCCATGAAGTTAGCAGTTATTAGGGAGGCAGTATTGTATGCTGGTTATGAATTTGAGTTTTTGAGTTAGACAGCCTGGGTTTGAGTTCTGACTCTCACGTATTAGTCCCACTTAAACTCTGGCCTCACTGTGTAGTTGTGGGAACTTAGGTAAGTTAATCAACTTCTCTGTGCCTTGGTTTCCTCTTCTACAAAATGTCACTTAGGGGCCCCCTAAGTGTTTAACAATTATACTAGGTATTCCTGCTTCCCTCCCCAACCAGACTGAAGGCTCTCAGGGCAGATGCCACAGATTACTGTGGGAGGTTCTTAGAGCCTGCAGTGGTACATTTCACTCAGTACATAATTGCTATTTGTGGAATGACAGAGTGTGCCATGGAAGCCAACCTGGACTAAGGGGCAGGCCTGCCTCCAAAGGACTGGCCCATAAACCCAGTCTTCTTCACTGAGAACCAAGGTTCTCAAAGCCACATCTAACAGTCACTGGAGGTCTGTGAGCACTTCTCAGTGGACACAAACTCATTTCCAAAAGAAGCATCCAGCGTCTAGGTGAGGCTCTCAATCCATCCAGGGAAGAAAGAAAGACAAATTCTCCTAGAATGGCTTGCAATGGGAATTCACCTGCAAAACTTGGTCTCCTAGAGTCTGAGGAAGCAGCTGTCATCTGTTTCTCAGTCCCACCACTCCTTACCTGCAAGCTGAGACATGGAGGGGCAGGAAAAGGGAGAACCCTGCAACATTTCCCAGACAGATCCCTCCGAGCACTTGGTACTCTCACTCTGGGGCCCCTATTTGCTCCCACTCAGGAGTACCCACACAGGAGAGAGGAATGAAGAAGGAAGCTTCCCTTATTCTCTTTATACAGCCTCCCCCACCATCTATTCTTTTCATGTTGCCCTCACTCCCTCTGGAGGTGAATATAACAAGAGAATAGGAAGTATAGGGGAGCTTCTTCCTTTGGTGGCTTCCAAGCAAGTGAGCTGTGGATTTATGGTCACAGGGCCCTCAGCTGCAAACCCAGCACGTTGGTAAAGGGTTTACTCACACAGTAGTCCACAATGAACTGGGCTAGATCATTGGCTACTTATTGCTAGTACCTGAGAAGGTAAGTTCAGAATTTGGGAGTATTTAGAAACAATAAAAATTTGACAAAGTAGTTTTATTCTTGTTAAATCTAATAACGAAAAAATAAGACTTATAATTGACACATTGTAGAAATTGGCCAGGAAGAGGCAGAATAGAATCTTCTGAGATGGTGGAAATATTCTATACCTTTATATAGTTTGGGGTTACCCAAGTATATGCATTTCTTAAGACTCTTTGAATGGTACATTTAAGGCTTGCACATTTCACTATATATAGATTTTACCTAAAAAACAAACAACCAACCATAAACAGATATTGAAACCTAGTTAATGATTTGCATGCTGAACTGTCTAGGGGTAAATTATATTATTATCTGCAATTTACTTGGAATGCATCAAAAATAATTTGGATCAATGAATGAATAGAGAAATGAATAGATAAGTGATAAGACAAATATAATAAAATCTCAAAGGTAGGACCCAAGTGGTGGGTACATGAGGATTCACTGTAAAATTCTTTCAGCTTTTCTGTATGTTTTAAAATCTGAATTTAATTTTTGGGGGAAAAACTGGGTCTTTGCCACAGATAGTTTGAGGGACAGTTCTAGAACCCACCAGGAAAGCCTAAAGCCCAAAGACTCCACAGTGCCTTGTGCTTCTCAGGGGCCTTGGTACAACCTTTTCATCAAATGGCTGACATAAAAACACTTTGTGGAAAGTCATTGTGGGTTGGGGCCTTTTTTCCCACTGGCCTCAGGAAGAAAGATATAGTGAGAGAGGGGCATAGGTTACTGAAGTGGACAGGGCCCTGCCGTGATCACAGATAAGATTCCAGAGACCCTCCTACCAGGCCTACCAGTGGTTCCCAAGTTTGGCTATACATCAAAATCACCTTGGATTCAAGGAATATGAAAATTATGGAAACATGACACCACCAAAGGAATACCATATCTTTCTAGTAATAGACCCCAAATAAATGGAGATCTGTGATTTGCCTGATAAAAAAAATGAAATAATTGTTCAAGAAAGCTCAGTAAGCTGCAAGAAAACACAAAAAGATAATTCCCTGGTACCAGAAAAATAAATATATAAACAAAATACAGAGAGACCGAAATCATAAAAAAGAACCAAACAGAAATTCTGGAGCCAAAGAATACAAAGAATGAAATAAAAAATACAATGAAGCTCTTGCTGGTGTGGCTCAGTTGGTTGAGCATTGTCCCATGCACTGAAAGGTCACTGGTTGGATTCCCAGTCAGTATAGATGCCCAGATCGTAGGCTTGATCCCCCATTGAGGTGCATAGGGGAGGCAGCCAATCGATGTTTCCCTGTCACGTTGATCTCTCACTCCATTTCTTTTTCCCTTTCTTTCTATCTCCAAATCAATAAAAACATATTTTAAAAAATACAACTTCCCTGGCTGGTGTGTTAAGTGGTTGGAGCAACAACCCATTCACTGAAGGGTCACAGTTTGTTTCCCAGTCAAAGTCATGTACCTGGGTTGAAGGTTCAACCACTGGCCCCAGTTGGGGCACATGGAAAGGCAACTAACTGATGTGTGTCTTTCACATTGATGTGTCTTTTGCATATCACTGTTTCTTTCTCTCTTTCTCTCTCTCTCTCTCCCCTTCCACTCTCTCTAAAAATCAATGGAAAAATATATCCTTCAGTGAGGATTTTTAAAATATACAATAGAGAACCTCAATATCAGATTACTTTCAGCAGAAAAAAAGAGTCTGTGAAATAAATTATTCATCAGAACAAAGAAAAAAAAACTAAAAAGAGTGAGGAAAGTCTAAAATAAGCTGTGGGATACCATTAAGAGAACCAATTTACCTCTTATTGGAGTTTCATAAGGAGAAGAATGGGAGAATGAGAAGAAAGCTTATTTAAAGAAATAAATACGTGAGAACTTCCCAAATCTGAGATTTGGACATCCAAGTTCATAAAGTTAATAGACCACACCAAAATTTTAACCCAAAACAATCCTTTTATAAAATACATTATAATAAAACTCCCTAAAATTGAAGACAAAGAGATAATTTTAAACAGCAAGAAAAAAATTCTCCCATACAAGGAAAGCTATAAAGCTATTTGTAAATTTCTCAGCAGAAACTTTGCAGGCCAGAAGAGAGTAGGATGACATAATCAAAGTGCTATCAGAATGAAAAAACTGCCAGCCAAGAATACTTTACCTAGTACAGCTGTCCTTCAGAAAGGAATCTAAGACACTTTCAAAAACTGAGGGATCTCATCACCACTAGACCTGCCTTACAAGAAAAGCTAAAAGGCATTCTTCAAACTGAAAAAAGGACACTAATTAGTAACATGAAAACTTATGAAAATGTATTACACACTGGTAAAGGTAAATACATAATAAAATTCAGCATAACGAACTAGAATATGATGATTTGTTAAGCACTTAACTCTAGTATAAAGGTAAAGAGATAAAAGCATTAAAAATAACTATCCTAGCTAATAAATATGTAATATGCAAATTGACCATCACACTGTCACAAAGATGGCGACGCCCATAGCCACAAAATGACGGCATCCAGTCTCTTCAGCTCCACTGGAGTCACACAGTCCTTTCAGCCCAGCTGGGGGGAGGGGAGGAGGCAGGTGCACAGTGCCACTGGACCTGCCCTCAGCCCCCTAGCCACCCAGGGCCAGCCTGAGGCATAGAAAAGCCTCCGTTGTTGGCTGCCCAGCCACCCAGGGCCGCCTCAGGCTCAGGTAACCAGGGCTGGCTGAGACTTGTGCTGCCGCAGTGGCAGCAGCAGATATGTGATGGGGGTGTTGTCTTCTCCTGATCACTGGGGTCTCCTCCTGCCCTTGAGGGCTCCCGGACTGTGAGAGGGGGCAGGCCGGGCTGAGGGATGCTCCCTCCAGTGCATGAATTTTCATGCACCAGGCCTCTAGTAGATACAATAATTTGTTAATGGATACACAATGTAAAAATATATAAATTGTGGCATCAAAAACATAAAACATGGAGGAGAGTAAAAGGGTAGATTCTTTGTATACAAATGAAGTTATTATTAGCTTATAATATACTGCTATAATTATAAGATGTTTCATTTAAGCTTCATGGTAGCCACAAAGCAAAAATCTACAGCAGATACACAAAAGATAAAGAGAAGGAATCAAAGCATATCACTCTAAAAAATCATCAATTCACAAAGGAAGGCACCAACAAAAGAAGAAAGGAATGAGGGAACTATAGTATGCAAGAAAACAGTAAGATGGTATTATTAAGTCTTTACCTATCAACAATTACTTTAAATGTAAATGGATTAAATTCTCCAATCATAAGGACTAGAGAGTCAAGGGAATGGGGAGGTATTGGTCAAATGCTATAAACTTTTAGTTAGGAGATTTACAATTTCTGGGGATCTAATGTACAATATGGTGATTACAGTTAATGTTGTACTGTATACTTGAAAGTTGCAAATTGAGTATATCTTAAGAATTCTTTCCTCAAAAAGGGAGTAACTAAAGTCACTGTGAGGTGCTGAGTGTGTTAATTAACTTGATTGTGATAATCACTTCACAATGTATATGTATATCAATACATCATGTTGCACACTTTAAATATATACAATCTTATTTTTTAATTATACCTCAGTGAAAAAAAAAAGAAAGACAATTACCAACCAATTATAATGGTTCCAGTTCCAAAGAAAGGGTCTAGGTGCTTCCCAACAATGATAACAACAGTTAGTGTTGACTGAGCACTCATCATGTGCCCATGACTTTGCTAAGTTCTTGATATGAACTAACTAATTCCTCTCTACAGGACTGTGACCTGTCACTATTATGGTCTCTGTTTTATGTATGTGCTCACTAAAGCTCCAAGACGTGAAATGGCTTGCCCAGCCTTGCACAGCTATTAAAAGTGGTTCCTGCATGTACATGGAGGCAGTCTCATTCTGCAGCCCCTGCTCTTCAACATGATAGCACCTGGGAAGTCACTTGAAATCTGCAAGGTGTCATTTCAAGAACCTTTTCTACAAGGCCATCATTGAGGTCTCACAGAGAGACATAGAAAAAAGCAGGAAAGGTCTACATTTTTACTATCAGTCCTGAGAAAACTTTGAAGTGTTATGACAAAAGTTTTCCTAATTTCCTCCTGAATGTTCATTCTTTTATGCAGCAACAGTCTCTTAATTAACTCTACCTGTAGGGATCTATAGGAGATTAGATGTGAAAACTCTGATAATGCTTATACCTCTCGGTTTTCTTCTGCCTTAACTAGATTGGGGTGGTGGTTGTTCAAAATTAATTCAATAAAAGCTACTTTTCAGGATTGGCAGCTCTTAAGTAATTTTAGAAAAGTAATTTCACCTCCAAAAAAACCCTCTATGTGTGGGTTTCACATTACAAAACTACATGCAAGGGCAGCACTGGTTATAGTAATAGAAACGCAGAGAGGAAGCAGGCATCAAAGGAAGGTAAATACGTTAAATCTCTTTCTCTCAGACACACAAAACAATTATCTTTTCAAATGCCAAAAGAAGTAACGTAATGATCTAGACCATACAGGTCCCAAATTCCTGCTCTTGAAGAAAGAATTGATGGAACATTTGAGAAATGACTACAAAGATCAAATTCCCTATATAATCCCTCCTCTTCATTTTCCTTTGCCCAAATGCTTTGCCTTTTGAAATGGAAAGCATGAGTTGAAAGTCCAATCAGCCCAGTCACCATTTGTGATGAAAAAAACATCCATGGAGGTCTCTGGCTTCCCCGTAGAGGCTTCATAATAGCCAGAATCTTGCTATTATGATTCCCAGCACATCAACTCTGAATTCTCAGTGTGTGGGAGGTGATCAGGCTCCAGCAGATGGACCCATACTAACTAAATACATCAGAGACTTCAAGATGAACCCAATGGCCAATTTATTACTTTCTGTGAAAAAATGGTCTAGTGAGTTACCATAACTGGTCCATGGCTTAAGGTGCTCCTCCTGACAGGCTAGTCCACTCAGGATTAGAGGGTTGTTTAATGAAGATGGGAAAGAGTGGCAAGTGCAGTGTTTCCATACTCTTTACTCAGCTGTGGGACTGTTTGTTCTGATGACAACTACCCCTGGAATGGCAGGTATTTGATCCACATGCCTCCACTTTCCCTCTCATGCGTATGTAGACTTTTTCAACTGATCTCAGCACTCCTCACTAGACCCAGAGTCATCACACTCTAAATAGCCAACAAACTGGGAGTTCTATGGGGCTAATATATTATGGGGACTTCTGCACTGTACAACTTCAAGAGCACTGCCCACACAGATTTCTGTGCTGTACATCATGGTATTCCTGTGAACCCCCCCTTTTTCCCACCCAAATTCAGAAACATTTAAGAAATAAGACACAGGAGACAGGCAAACAGTGATCAAAATGCTATCTTCTAAAAAAAGAAAGATAAGTGTATAAGGGAGGCTTTCAAACTGTGGACAAAAGCCCTGTTCACACTTCATCTCTGGCTTTGACGATGTCCCATCTAGTCACAGGCAGCACTGGAAAACCACAGGCCTTCCCCACAGAAGATCCTGGCTCACTGGACTTACAGCCTACCAATAAAGCAAACCAAAACACACCCTCATTGCAGAAAGCAGATCTGACACCAGGAGCTTAGAAGGGGCTGAGACACACATGAAGCTCCTTCTGACTCATCCCTCAGATAAGCCTCTATTCTCTGAATGAGTAAGAGGGACCCCCAAGAACCAGCAGTGTTTCTCCAGTGCAGTGTTCCTCATACTTTATAGTGTGGAGAGTGGGTTAAAACACAGACTGCTGCAACCCTGTCCCCAATCTCTGCATCAGTATGTCTGGGGTGGGGCCTGAACTTTGCACATTTAGTAAGATCCCAGACATGCTGCTACTGGTCTGGAGACCACACTTTGAGAACCACTGCTGTAATGGAAGCCCCTCTGTTAGAAATTTCCCTCCAATTGACCATCAACAGATCAGGGTTAGCTCATAAAACAGTACATAATTGCCAGGCCTGGCTTATAAAGAATTAGTTTGTTCAACATCAGATGAAACCAACTTTTAAGAGCTTCCATAACTGTAGGTCTTCCTGGGGCCTGTATAAAGCTCATGTACACATAATCATTTAGGAAGAACCTACAGTGTGCAGCATTTCCTAAACTTAGTTGATCAGAGGAGGGAGAGCAGAGCACAGCCCAAGGGCCTTATGTTCTACTGACCAAACTTTGGGGAACACCAGGTGGGACTAGAACTTCCTTCAGTTGCATTTCAGTCTTGCATATGACCTGATCAACGTAGTTGTTTCTCATGCTTCCCCACTAATTCTTTCATGCAATCAGCACAGATTTATTTAATTCTCACATCATCCCAAACACTGAGATTGGCGCTGGGATACCAAGATGAATGCTCTGGACTGCAGAGGCTTCCCTTGTGAAGGGTGAGATGGGATTATATCAATGTAATGAGCACTAAACCACCATAGCAGTAGCACCAGTCACACGGGGGAAAAGAAGGACGAGCTCACTCCCTGGATGAGGAGTCGGTGAAGAAGTCATAGGGAATTCAGAGACTTCCTGAAGGAAGGCACCTGAGCAGAGTCACAGTGTAATAGCAACTGTACCCAGGAATTCCAGGCTGAGGGAACAGAATGCCCCTCAATGGGAAGAGAGAGCCCATGAGGCTGGGGCTCCAGTGCTGTGTGGAGTAGTGAGTGAGGTGGCCGGAAGGATGAACAAGGTCTGATTGCTATGTAGCACCTTCACACATTTACAAGGCAACTCATGATGTCAGTCATTTCTGTAAAGGGTTCCCTTCATCCCATTAAGTCCCAGAAGACGACTTCTCCATGACTGGTCATCAGGCTCCAGATGGCTGTGTACTGAAGACATCCGCCTCCTTCTGCTTTCCCCGTCTTTGTGTTCCTGCTGCATAGAACTGGCTGGAAAGGAGGATTCTTGCATTTCATGTGTCACTCTGGGGATGGTGCCATGGGTTTGATGGACCAGAACACAAGGCATACCCACTCCCTTCCCAGCATGCCCTTCTTTGGTCTGTGCCATGTGGCAGCCAGACATCGCACAGCAGCACCTGTGTGTGGGAGGAAAGCATTATGGCTAGACACTAGCCAGATGTTGACACGAGCCTACTCTTTGTCTCTTCAGTGGCTAGCTGAGGACGGGGCCGGGCGGGGGGATGAGGGAGAGACAATGAGAAGAATTTTACAGAACCTGTGGGTTCCTTTATAGCCTTGACTTCAAAGAGTATCTGATGCATATGTTTTCACAGTTTTTTTTTTTCTTGTTTATTTTTCCAACTAGACTTGGAAATTCTATTTCACAGCACATTTTGCCCATTTTGATTTGCCAAACCAGATTTAGCAATTACATTTCACAGTGCATTAGAGATATAAACAACTCTATTGAACTTCACACAAACAGCCAACTCTCTCAGGTCCAAATAATGCAGCTCTACTTGAAATTCCCTTAGTCCCAGTGGACAGGGAGGGGAGTTTTTTGTGTCATTCCTGCATTATTTCGTGGATAAAAATGGCACATCCCAAGGCTTGAATCTGGCATCAATTTGAAAGTTAATCTAACACCAACTTTTATTTGTGAAATATTTGATAGATTTTATCTTCTTCGAATCAATTGGCCAAATGGACATGCTTATGGTTTGAAATCAGCACCTTTCTTTCTCTTTCATATTGCCCAGTCAGTACTTTTGGCATAGAGAAAGGAGAGGAAGTACCAGAGAAGGCTGCCACTTTAAATAAATGACACAGCTTTATTACTTCCCACGGTGGGTTCCGTGGTAACCCTTCAGAGGCCAGAGCTTTAAGGGCTTCACATTGTGGGTGTCATACATCATCCCCAAGGCCATTTGGCCCCTTAGATGATTGCAGAACAATGAGAGTATTGATCAATCTCTTTCCCTGTGTAGCTGAAAATGAGAAAAGGCATCGTTTTAGTTAGCAATGGATTTATGATGATATCTCTCTTCAGCCAGAGCACGGGTAACTCTTGAAGACCAGTGGTCACGTGGCGCGAGATGGTTATATGACTCCTCGATGGCTCTCAGAGGGTTTATAGTGGCCAGCTTCCCAGACTGGCGCATATCTCAGCTCACATCTGGTGGTAGGAAGTTTATTGAGAGTCTGGATTTCGTATTTATAAAGCTTCCATTACCTGTTTTAACTGGGTGTTAACTTGATAAAGAACTTCACTGATAGTTAGGATTGTCTTTTTCTCACTTTTATGAACTGCTAAAAATGTTTGCAAGAGTCGAAATGTGGAAGATGTTTTTCTTTCCTTCCTTCCTCCCTCCCTCCCTTCCTTCCGTCCATTTCTGAATTATGGGGCCAGATTTTTGGGTTCATGTTTTGTTTTTTTCAATTGTAATGAAATGTTTAACACATTTAAAAGTCCTTTAGCAGAAAGAGCAGAGACAACAGACCAATTCTTCCTTACTATATAAGTTCAATCCAATCTCCAACTCTGTCCCAAACAAGTTGTATTAATTTAAGCATACCATTTAACCTCTTTGAAATTGCTTCCTTATTTGAAAAGTGGGGATAATAAAAATCTGCTCTCCCTGCCTCACAACATTGTTGTGAGGATACACTTAGACTGATCTTCACAAATGGCTTTTGTAAAATGGTGGTTCTAATTATAGCCAAGCATTAGCTATAAATTACTCCCTTTAGGTTCATTCATGCTACAGGGTAGTCACATACTGATTCTATCTGATCACATATGTTGCCCTGTAAGTCAACATTCTTAACCAATTCCTTGTTCCTCCCTTATCTCATCCATATATTCAACTCTTGTCCCAAGGCTGTGAAACACCAGTTACTCAGTGTGACCGCTAGAGGGCACAAAGCCATTTTGTTTCCTTTTTCTCGAGTCAAGAAAGTTAATTCTGTTGAGCCATTAGACAGCACTCTTATGTTACCTATTGGAGCAATAAGTAAATATGCAAATATGCAGAATTAAAAATAAACTGATGGTCCATGGTCTTTGTCTCTTTGGAAAATATCTCAGAAGATAACAGAAATGTATCTTTTCTTAACTAATTAAAACTAAATTAAAGGAAATTTATATATCTGTATGTGGATGGATATATATATATATATATATATATATATATATATATATATATCTGTGTGTGGATATGTATATATATACATTTATCTCTTAATTCTGTTAACTGAGAAGACCTAGAAGCAATGACACCCCAAATATCAACAAGCACACTTAGCACCCAGATCTTGGTTTCTAAATACCATTCTCCAGTGAAAGAAGGCAAGTCTCCTTCGAGAAATAATTGATCACAGGGCTAAGAGCAGGGGAAATTAAAGCTTAGAACATATTTTGATATCATAGAGGATGGAAGCATTTCAAAAAATTATGATTACATCTCTAAAGAACACCAGAATCAACTTGAAAGAATGTCTAATTGCCAAAGCTGGGACCATTTGAGCAACAAAATATATACTCATGGTAATAAAATAAAATAAATAATCATGAATTTAACTGATATTATAAGCCACTGAATAAATAAGTAATAGGTGAGAAGAAACAGTTATTCTTACAATATAATTCCAATTAATAAGTGAATAAGGAATAATGGAAATAGAAAAATCACCATTGGGCAAATACCACAGTAGTAGTTATTACTATTAAGAACCATCAAAGACTGCTAAATTAGTGGGCAAAAGTTTAATAAGAAATGTGGGAGCCCCTTTCACGTGGTTCAGGGTCCCCGTTCAGGGTTTGAATTCTGGAGAAGGCCACACACAAAATGAAGAGAGAGACTAGAAAGGATTAATTTGGAAATTGGGGGCCCAGGAGAGGAGTCTACCTCTAGTGGGAAAGACTGCCACTGGTGCCCAGGCCTCACCAGCCTTTCATTAAGGCTATGGGAGACACCCATATCCTTTAGGCAGAAAATTCCGAGCAAGAATTTACATGTGATTAATAGGTAGAGGTTTGCTTTAACTAACAATGTTTCAACTTAAACAATGGGTGCATAGCTCTGACCTTTCAGAGCAACCAAGGTTCGCGAAAACAAAGTTTTCCAGCAAAGAAACAGGGTATCTTCACAGTCTCAATGTATCTCCCCATAAAACATTAATTAATTATAGAGGAAAAAACTGAAGCTTTGTAATGAAGAAATCTGGTACCACCTTTACCAAGTGATCAAAGGTAACATCTGTTTTAAGACATATCACTACTCTGTACCTCCCAAAATGATGCACTGAGAAGGACCCAATATCACATCTGCGGCATTTTTGCCAAAAATACATAAACTCAGCCTAAATCCTGAGGAATCATAAGACTAATCCAAATTGAAGGACATTGTGAAAAAATTGGCTAGTATTCTTCAAAGTAACACAAAAGAATGAGGAACTGCTACACACTAAGGGATATTAAAGAGACATGACAACTAACTGCAATGTCAGATCCTGGATTAGATCAGGAAAAATGACATTCATGGGAAAACTGGTAAAATTCAAATAAGGTCTGTATAATATTTAATAGTTTTGAGTAAACAGTAACTAGTATTAACTAACTAGGATTAACTAGTAACTAAAAGTAATTTCCTTATTTTGATCATTATAATGTGGTTATATAATATGTTAATATTAGAGGAAGGTGTAAGTGAACTCTTATTTCAAGAGTAAAAATTTAAAACTGGATTGAAATGAAGACTTGGGAAATACTTGAACAGCACTTATCGTGTGCCTGGCACTGTCCTACGTGCTTTATGTACATACTAGAGGCCTGATGCATGAAATTCAGGCAAGAGTAGGCCTTCCTTCTCCTGGCTGTCGGCACTGTCTTTTTTCTTGCACCCGGAACCAGGGCTTCCCTCACAGCCCCAGCTTCATCCAGAAGATCATCCAGAAGAAAGTCTGGTCTAATTAGCATTCTACTCTTTTATTATTATAGATTGTCTTATTTAACCCTTGCCATAACTATGTGAGAAAGGTGCTGTATTATCTCAATTTTTTTAGGTGGAAAAATGTCAAGTCAATTGCCCCAAAACACATATCTCATATGTGGTGGATGCAGAAGCTGGCCATAAGCATCTGGCTTTGGAGTCCCTGCTGTTACCATAACATTGGGCTGCTCATTATGTAAGTACCATGTACTTAGCTGTTCAGCAAAGAACTATTTGCTGAGTATTTATGAAGTGAAAACTGCTGTCCTGAATCCAAAGTCTGAAAAGATGTTCTCTTCAAGGAACTTCTGGTTAGGAAAAGAGACAGAGCATAATCACCAACAATCATTCACTATGCACCTATTATGCATTTTGTGTATACAATATTTTATTAAAAATATTTTTTATTGATGTCAGAGAAGAAGGGGAAGGAAGGGAGAGATAGAAACATCAATAATGAGAGAGAATCATTGATTGGCTACCTCCTGCACAATCCTCACTGGGGATCAAGCCCACAACCAGGCATGTGCCCTTGACTGGAATTGAACCTGAGACCCTTCAGTCCAGAGACCAGCACTCTATCCACTGAGCCAAACTGGCTAGGGCTACAATATTTCATTTTTAATGGTAAAAATAAAAATGGATCTCAGAGAGATTTATATAGTTAATAAATGGCAAAGCTCAGATTTAAATGTCTGTACTCATTTATTCAAAAATATGTATGGAGCACTACTGTGTGCCAAGTAGTGTGCAGGGAGGTGGGAATGCAACAGAGACCGAGACAGTCAAAAGATCTGAGAGCTCCCAAACCTGTGTTCTTTCCACAACTGACCCTTAACTTCTTAGGACTTAGTCCCTACCCATCCACACACCATTTCTCACTGACCTGTCTTTCTAATATGAGGGATATCCACAGGGACCAACAAACCCACAGTTTATTCCTTAAAGTACAGCTTGATGTCAGCTAGGCAGCACTTTGGAGCAAGGATTCCTGCTTTTCAGAGCCAACGACTGGAGCCTTTTCTTTGTCTAACCCCCTTACTCCCATCTGATCTAATAAAAGAGTAATATGTTAATAGTGTCATTCAGCTACATTCCAAGCCACGAACACCAGCCAATCAGAGTGACTATATGCAAATTAACCCAACCAAGATGGCCTGCAGCTACAGAACTAGGGCAAACAGGAGGCTTCATTGCCCCGGAGATGGAGGAAGCTGCTTGCCTAGACTGGCGGTGGCCTCGGTTCAAGGTAACAAAGTTTCAATTATAGAAGCCACAGAGCTGAAGCAAGCAGGAGGCTTTGTTGCCCTGGCGATGGAGGAAGCTGCCTGCCTAGGCAGGCTGTGACCTCCACTCAAGGCAACAAAGTTTCCATTATAGAAGATAAATAAACTCCAGATACCTGCTTCCAGCCAGCCTCGATGGGCTTGGGTGGCTGGGGGCTATGGCCAGCCTGCAAACATCCATCAGCCCCTCACCCAGGATGCCCCCACCCTCATGGGGTGAGAGTCCCTGCTGGGGGCCTTGGCCAGCCTGAAAACAGCCCTCAGCCTGTCACCCAGGCTGGCCAGGAAACCCAGCAGGGACCCCCACCCTGAAGGGGCTGTGGCCAGCCTGCAAACAGCCATCAGCCCCTCACCCAGTCTGGCCAGGCACTCCAGCTGGGACCCCCACTCTGAAGGGGGTGTGGCCAATCTATAAACAGCCATTAGCCACTCACCCAGGCTGGCCAGGCACCCCAGCGGGGACCCCCCCCCCGATCCAGGACACCCTTCAGGGCAAACCAGCTGGCCCCCACCCATGCACCAGGCCTCTACCCTATATAATAAAAGGGTAATATGCAAATTGGTTCCTAACAGCAGAACCACTGGGAATGACTGGTCACTATGACACACACTGACCACCAGGGGGCAGATGCTCAATGCAGGAGCTGCCCCCTGATGGTCAGTGCACTCCCACAGGGGGAGCTCTGCTCAGCCACAAGCCAGGCTGACAGCTGCCAGTACAGTGGTAGTGGTGGGAGCCTCTTCTGCCTCCTCAGCAGTGCTAAGGATGTCCGACTGCAGCTTAGGCCTGCTCCCTGCTGGCAAGTAGACATCCCCCAAGGGCTCCCGGGCTGCCAGAGGGATGTCTGACTGCCAGCTTAGGCCCGATCACCTGGGGAGCGGGCCTAAGCCAGCAGGTAGACATCCCTCAAGGGTTCCCAAACTGCGAGAGGGCACAGGCCAGTCTAAGGGACATTCCCCCCACCAAGTGCACAAATTTTTGTGCACTGGGCTTCTAGTTTCCAATAAATTGCTTTCTCCCCAAGTGCCTGCTCACCCTTCCCACCCAGTGACTCCCATGACAATGTCCACCCAAAGCTTCAGATGACTTCCCTGAGTCTTGGCGCTTGATCTTGGCCAATCAGAAACAAGAAACAAAATGTGACCATCTGGGTGAAGGTCTATTTCTAACCATTCCTTTCTGCTTTCTCTCCATCTGTGATAAATATTATTGATCCCTGAACATTGAGTTCTGTGAGCAACAAAAGCCACCAGCCTCTTTAGTTTTTTCTGAGGTTGCTCATTCTAAAACTTCTTAACGTGAATGGATACATCTCTTGGGATAATTATCTATATTTTAAAAAGGCCTGTGGCTGTGACACTGTAACACTGTAATGACCAAAGATGGGCATGGATGGGCAGGGCTGTGAGCAAGGCAGGGTGGCAGGCAGGGGGGCTGGGTGTGCTCGGGTGGGTGGGACTGCACGAGTTCATGCGCTGGGCTTCTAGTTGATATGTAATTACTTTACCTTACAATAGAGGTCACATTATCTATAGGTGCTACTTGGCACTGAAGGTAAGGACCAGTCTGAAAAGTGAGGAAGCCTGGTCCTGTGCCCTGTAGATCTCATTATCTTTTGTCTCTCTGATTCCTCTAGATTCCAGAGGCCTCCACAACATGTATTTTCAAAATGTCCTCATTTTGAATAAATGAATACAGACCTGCATTTAAATCTGTTGCCATCTAAGTGCAGGTCTGGATGCAGTGAGCTATGGGGATCTGTTCTGGCTGGTCTGTGCCCTTGCCAGATTTGATTGTTAAGCAGCTGTGTTTTCACCTCTGGGTTTATCATATTGAACACAGTGGTTGTATTATATGGAAGAGATACTGCGTTAATACTAAGCCGCCTCTCCAAATCCAGTAATATTAGTTGACTGGTGTTATATGCTCCACAAGTACTCCCAGAAGTGAGAGCTAGAAGCAGAATTACCAATTACAGAGAACTGCCTGTCTCTAAATTAAAAATAGAATCACTGGCAAGGCCATGAAATAATGTCTACAAGTGAGATGACCTTGAAATGTCCTCTTAAATCCTATGTAAACCTTGAACCATTGAATGCTTCATCTAATGTTATTTTGACTGGGATACCAAAATTGGGTACTTTTGAAGTATAATTAAAAATTCCCATTTGATGAGATCTGTTTAGAAATCTATGACTCTTCAATTAACCTAACACTTCTGAAGGCCAAGATGCCTGTGAACATGGTCTAAATGGGGCCAGACTAAGACTTGAGTTCAGTCTCATGAAAATTTGTACGTCTTTTCCTACAAATCACACTCGCTAAAGTAGTACTTCTTACAAGCTTAAAAAAGGGGGGAAAGTCACTTTTTTATGATTCCCAAATAGCTAACTATAGGAAAAATTTCAGTTCCTTCCTCTTATAATATAAAAATGTTGATCTAGGGCCAAGTTTCTAGCCTAATTTCTTTTTGTAATTGGCAATGTTTATTGAATTTGCTAAAATTTATTTAAAATTTTTTATTTGTTTGATATTATGATAGTGGCACAATATAAGTTGGAAGCTGTGTGTGTGTGTGTGTCTTTTAATGCCATGGGACAGTTAAATAATCTGGCAATTAAATATTCTTTAAAGACTTTACACAAATCACTCTTATGGCTAAGTCTATGAACATTGATGGGAGTTGGTTTAACACTATTTCAACATCTTCTCAAATCAGTTTTGATAAATTTTTTCTCATAGAAAATCATCTATTTTATTCAGACCTCAAATATTTCAATAAAAATAATACATAATCACCACATCTTTAAAACAAAACCCTTCACATTCACACTGACGCCCAGTAGTTGTCTGGGTTGCTGTTGGGACTCTTCAGCATCTTCTAGAAGATGTTCACCCTGCTGTGCTCAAAGGTCCAGCTTGGGGTGCATTTATTGCTGGCCTCAGTCTAATTTCCTTTTTCTATCTTATTTAACCCAATAGTTATCTAGACTTTTAAAGTTCAAGTATATATCTTTTTGTCTTCATTCTTTTAATAATTTCTAGTTTTTATTGCACTGTGGTTAAAATGACCTCATATTTTGTGGGTTTTGTCCTCCTGATTTTGAGCCTTTTAAATTTCCGTTTTCTTCGTTTTGCTCTTTTTTTCCCCTCTCTCTTTCTTATTGTTTTTCCTTTAATTTCTTTTATCTTCATTCTGCAAGCGTTTAGGGTTTTCTCCTTAACCCTTGGAGTTCTGGCATCATCATCCCAGAATTTTTATTTTCTGTTCCAGTAGACCTCTTGGGCTGTATATTTCAAATGATTAATTCTTTCTTCAGCCACGTCTACATTAGGCTTTTTATTTAATTTACTTTGGCTAACATTTTAGAATTTCTGAGTAATTTGATGGCTCCTCTCTGTTTTATGGCTGCCGCGCCTTCACAAATATCCTTGAAAATAGTTGTCATAGTTCTCTTCTCTTTCAGTTCTGTTCTCCTTGCTCTACCTTGCTCTAGCTTATTGCTAGCCAAGGCTACCATCATCACCTTTCTCTTCCCAAAACATATAAATTCCAGCTGAAAACAATGAGCATTTCCTAAAGTTCTGTTAAAAAAATAGAGAAGGTATGACATTGCAGACTGAACAACAGAGTTTTCTAAAAAATCACTTACAAACATCCCCTAACTTTTTTTTCCCTAGCAGATGCCCATTTTGTGCACCCTATATCCACATGCACATGGTATACACAGACACACACTTCTCAAGTTACCCTGGGCTGTTTAGTGTGTATGTGTGTGTATTTATTTTCTGCTTCAGTGTTCAACCAGGAATCACATTTTTTCTCCACACTGAACTGACACACAGCCGGCCATTCCGAATAATAGGGTAGTGGGAGGAGTGCTAAGTGAAGACAGAGCATGAGGACTCTGTTACGTAGGAGCCCTCTGCCTTCTTGATAAGACCACCTCTGCTATGATTTGTGTGTTCGGTGTTTGTTGTTTGGTCAGGTTTGGTAAAAGTCACCCTTTCATGTATAGGAACTTTCTCCTTCCATGGTTTAGGATATTGTTCTTTGTTGTTTGTTTGTTTCTGCCATTAATAGTGTGCCATAGTCATTATTGCCTAGAAATTCAATATCTGGTGTCACTCATTTCTGTTTCCTATCACTATTTATACTTTTCCCCCTGTGATTTCAAAGGGATTTTGGAAAAGAAGTGACTTTGAACTCATTCTATCATCTTGAATTCACTCAGTGCCCGAGTCCAAGTTTCTATATAAGCCCATCTCAACTAGTTTTACCTATTTTTTCCTTTTCTTTCTATCTCATTCAAAGCATTCTGTCATGAAAAGAATTTTGCCTTTACCTCCCCTTCTCCTTTATTACCACTGTAGAGTATTACTGAGAAAATAGATTCTGTCCTGTGTCACCTATCCCTTTAGCCTGTTGATCTTCATAAAACCACAACTGGCTCGTTCTGCAAATGCTTACTGAACACCTATGCGATAAGCACCTTGCTTAGCTCTAAGAAACAGCTATAACCACGCACACAGTTCATCCGTTCATTAATAACAGGAAAACCTTGCATAGCATACCATATTTGTTCCTTGGAGAACATTACATGCCAGACCTGCAACAAAATAAGAAGCTGCCACAGATGCCTGGGTAGAAATCATTATGAAAATTTGAAAAACAAACAAACAAACTGGGGTTGATTGCTAGACACCAGTAACATTTCTCTCCTTGGACAAAGAAAAGATACCAAGGTTACATCAACCTCGGGGGATGGCCCTGAAGGCAGACCCAAGCTTGGAGAAACACATTCCTCATCTTGGCTCCTAACTGTCTCAGAATGAAGAATGAATCACAGCGATGTGAGAAGTTGTGGTGAGATTCTTGGACAGAGGAGTCTGAAACTCTGGTGACCCTGTGGAGGTTGGGAGATCCCTAACTCCTTGGTGGTATCGCCATTTCTGTTTGGTCAGAGAGGAGAAGTCACTTCGGCTCAAGTTTGGCAGAACATCTTGGGTAGGAGAAAGGAGGGGCAGTGAAGACAGCTGTGGGGTGACCAATCAGAGAAAAAGAAAACCTTTTCAACCACAAGCATCTTATTTAACATTTCAAAGGCTTTCATCCTGACAGCAACATCCTTCAGACAAAGAGTGGAAGAAGAGTTGAGCACTCCAAGCTTCCAATTTCTTGCACATTTAGAATTGATGTCAACAAAAAGGGAGTCTCTGTCGCCCATCATTTGAACTTATTTGACCTGTCCTTCCCTATCTCTTAAAGATGTGGTTGGGTTTACCATGCTGTCATTTGCCAAAGCCTTCCTTATTTTACAAAGAAAGGCAAGGAAACAGAAAGACTAATGATGTTTTGTCTGAAAATAGAATAGAAAATGTGGACAACTAAATTCATTGGTATGTTATCCCCTCCAATGAAGTTTATACACAATTTCAGCCATCTGCTTTGTTGACACCCAATCAAACTTGTAATGAATTCTTTAAGGGATGCAATTCTTGGCCCACAGGATGGGTCACGGTTACTTCAATAAAACCAAATGGGGCTCCATATGTGACATAGGAAGAATGTTGTCTTAACTGAGATAAAGCCAATCTGGGCACATGCAGAACTGAGCAACTGTAATCTCAGAAATCAGGGCACAAGTAATAACCCTGGATGAAATGGAAGACCTAGCACTAAAAGCTAACACTACTCGGAAGGAAACCGTGGGATGAGGACAGCCATGCAGACCTGAAGTCCATGATTCCTTCGTCCTCTCTCCTGCTGGGGAGGGATTGACCCTGCGAAGCTTTTCCTGCTTAAAGGTAACATAAAACTGCCAGCTTCCCTAAAGAAGGCAACGTGTGTGTTGTGTGTTTTTCCCCCCAATATTTCAAATACAGGTTTTCAATAACATGCAGGCATGTTTAATATAAAATTATTTATCTCTGGTATTTTGAGTTGCCCAAAAGGTGGGGAGTAAGTAGTATTGAATCCTGACACAGGAAATGAAAATCAATCGACATTCAAATTCCACTTTACTTCAAAAAGCATTCAAAGTACATAGTGACTCTGGGATCCTAACAACTGGTGATTTAAAATCCTTCCTGGCCTCTATGATTTCCGTTCACTCCATCATGATTTATTGAGCATCTACTCTGTGCCAGCCCCTGTGCTGGGTGTGCAGTCTACAATGATGATCTACACAGGCCTTTGGCTTCTATTCACAAATGCAACTTCTTTATCATCAGCTTTCATTGCTTTAGAGTAGACGCAGGCAAGAGCGACTCCTGCCCAGGCTCATTACTTGAGGTGGCCTGTCTCCAGCCTTGCCCCTGCAAGGAGCCCACAACCCCCATCCAGGCCTCATTCCAGGTGGTTGGCACCCCTGCTCAAATCATGGAACTCCAGTTCAGAGTGGCACCAAAACAGCTATATTTTGGCCACATGAACAGAATATGAATGTGTGGGCTAGTGTAGCCACACATGTGCATTCAAGGTCTCCTGTGGTGGGGCATGGAAAGTGAAGGGGCCCCCCCTCCCTGTACCACCTTGTTCCAGCAGAGAACTCCAAAAGCCCAAAAACTAAATCTAGCCCGGCTTTCCACATCGTTATGGAGTGAGATTTGTCAAGGTAGGAGGATAGAACATATTTTATTTAACAGTTTCTTGGTTTGATTTATAACTTTTAAATATTTAGACACATGGTATGCGCGCCCTGCAAATGTGAGGGGAGGGATGGACCTTCAAAGCAGTGGGAGGTGAGGCTGAGGGGTGACATCACGATTCTTCTCACCCCTGGGGTTTTCCTCGTGCCCCATCAAAGAGCCGCTGTGGACTGGATGCACTTCAAAGAATGCTTGTTCTCTACACAGTCTACTCCCCATCCTGGGTATTTGTAGAGCACTAGCTGCAGGATTCAACCACAGGCTTCCTGTGTTCGGTTCCGTCAGCTGGATACGTTGTGTAGCCTAATTTGTGTGCATGCTGGCTAAGTGTGCCAGGTGAGAGTTCAGCGGCATCCCCCTTGCCGGAGCAAGGGATTCCCTCCCCACTCATTACTGAGCGGTACCTGTAATGTTGCTCACCATGTGAAGCGGATTTGCTCCTTTTCCATGAGGCACTTATACTTGGAGCCATGGCCCCAGCACAGTGGGGTTAGACTGAGACTAACATGAGCAATCTTCCTCCCAGTGGTACGGGCTTTGGCCCCATGCCTGATAGGAATCTTGGCCACTTGGTAACCATGTAACACTGAGCAAGTTACTTAGCCCTTTCTGAGTCTCTGTTTTCCACGAAAACAGGGAAATGGGAGATTGAATGGGAAGAAGTGTAAAGCAAAAATCAAGAGACTGGTTCACGGTAGATGCTCTAAGCTTAGACTGGCCTTTACGCACCATCATCCCACCTCCAACGTGTGTCCTTATCCTTAATCTCTTTCCTTACTTGGCTGCCACCCAATGCAGGTCCCCCCCCCCCCACTGCCATTGCAACACACACACACACATACACACGCATACCCTCTGTGGGGCTGACAGTATTGTGTCCCTTGGGCTGCTGGCAATGTCAGAGGTCTCAGCCTATCCCATCAGCAAGCATCCTGATCCCATTTGCTCATCAGTATTCCACATCTGGATGAAAACCCACTTGAAGAGAAAAGCACTACCTTGTTGAGTGCCTGATATCCCTGGAACAACGAACACGAATGTGGAGGAAACAGAGAACTTTCCCCGAAACTCCCACCCCAACAAAAAGAAGTGGCCAGGTATGAGGAAGTCCCATAGCCCAGGGGCACAGACCACAGGCTCTGGGATCAGACGGGCTGGGGCTTGGCTCTGCCACTTGCTTGGTGTGTGCATTTGGGCAACTTAACGTCTCCGAGCATTAATTTCCTCCTCTGCAAACTGGACCAAAATCAAAGGAGACTTAAATGACTTCAGTTAAGCCCTTAGTTCAGTTTCTGACACTAGTGAGTACTTGAAGATGGCTGTTTTTATTATATTAGCAGTAATATTATTGGTAACTACAAGTGCACTATACATGTGGTCAGAGTATGAACAAAATGCCACCTATTGTGGAGGCTTAATTCTGCCTAAGGTGGGCAAGAGGGAGAAACGGCTAAGAAAATGTCAGAAAGGAGATGGCCCCTGAACTAGGTCTGGAAGAACCAGGAGACCTTTGCCAGAGAAGGCAAAGGCCTCGCGCAGGCAGAGGAGGCCCACTGCTGTGACAACCGAAGTGAGCTCACGTGGGCCCAGCATTCTCTGAGGGTAGTAGACGAGGCTGGAGGGGGAGAGTCAGATCAGGAAGCACCAGGAGGGGTTGCAGTGCCACGCTAAGCAGATAGCAGCATAAACTCCCTTGCAATATGCTGCTGCTGCTGTTTGCTAGAGTAGAGGTGAGCAGTGATACAGACTGAAGGGGAGGCCCAGGTCTCATATGCCAAACACAAACACTGAGGCAGACTGTGGCAAGCGCTTTGTCATAATCAATATTAATGCTGCCTGTTGGCCCACATGGGAATCACCCCTAACAAAACAAGCCGCCCTGAGAGCTCAGTGAGGGCTACATAGAAGCCAAGGAATTCAGCAGTTAATCCTGACTCAAAGGACCCACTTGCTTGTGAGAAAATACATCTTTAAATTCTTAACCTAAAAAAAAAAAAAAGTAAAAGGCCTCAGTGGATTATCAAGAGATTGAGCATGTGTAAGCGAAAATGTGTAATGTGCAAGTGCTTTTCAAAAGATAAATAAATAAATAAAGTTGGGAGTACGTCCCCAAAAAGGTCTTTGGGAGAAGGAGGTTGGAATTTTTTTCTTTCTTCTTCTTTTTTCTATTTTGCAGCTGCAGCAGAATAAGTTAAAAAAGAAAAAAAGGGGGGGGGAGGAGACGCTCTGGCCAGCCAACTTCCTTTCCAAACATTTGGTCCTGAGTAGCTCCTGCAAAAAATAGTCAAGTGTAACGGACGTGTAGGAATGTGGCAATCCATTTGCTTTATTTCTCCCAAATTATGGCTGATTGCAGGTTTTGGGGGAGGGGATGCGTGGGAGAAACTGGCTGCTGTTTGGTTGGGTCCTGCTTGGTCTAGGAATGCATTTCCAGGACATTCTATCTTTCTCTTCTGGGTAGTTCGCTCAGGTCCTACCGCTCACCCTGAAGGTCTGGTGGTTGAAGGAATTACTCAAGGCATATTTATGCTCTTTCATAACAGCAACAACAATATGTCATGGCAGCAGGCCAGAAGACCTGCACCTAAAACGAAAACGTGGATTAGCCAGAGGTGATCCTGAAATCACCATTATTTTTTAATCAGCTCTTATGAGCAATTCAGAAATTAACCAGTAATGTGCTGATACTCTGTATACCATACAAATAAAAAGATAATGAGTAAGATTTACATGCGTGACATGGAAGGATGTGTAAGATATATATGCAAAAAGAAAAGTGTGAAAAAATATGTATAGTATGATCTTGGTTTTATGACTCACAAAGGAAACAACAGAATGCTGTCTGTATGTTTGGGGAGTCAGAAAAAGATGTCTGGAATGATGTATAGAGTATTATATACCCCCCTCTTGCTGTGGTTATTTTTCTAAAGAATGAGTAAGAAATGGGAGGAAGGAAAGAGGAGATCTGCTTTTACATTTTTTTTACACTGAGAAGTATTCTTTTGTAGTAAAAAAAAGAGGACAAATAGAATGGAGGGGAAAAAAGATTCAAAGAGATTTTATGATATTTTTATTTAGTTGGGGGGATTCTCTATGAACTATCGCTAAGTATCAGACATACAACTCAGGGGATTATCCTCCACCGCCTGCAGGGTCATCACACAGGTTCAGTTAAATGGTTGCCTAGGGAACAAGTAGAAAGATCTGAGGTATGTGGACTGTACCCCTCCCTTCCTTCCTTCCGTGCTTTTGTTGGGATTATTTTTCTGAGCCAATGACTTCAGCACTTTTAGTGGATCTACCTGCTCAGGGGACCGGTGCTTCCAGGCTGGAAAGTGTATAGAATAATTATTGCTCTTCCCAGGTATCACACAGCCCAGAACCAGAGGTGGGCACGTGGATGGAGAGTTTGCCATTGGTTTCTGTAAATCTCTAGGACCCAGACACCAGTCATGAAGCAGCTCATGAATCTGGTGTCATTCAAATCCGTGACATCACTCAGGTGCTCAGAACAGTGAGCCGAAGGCATTCTGTTTCTTTGTTTGCAGCCTACTCTTGCTTGTTGAAACAGCCAGCAAAAGAAAGTATTGGAGCCCTGGCCAGTTTGCTCAATAGTTAGAGTATCAGCCCTCAAACAAAGGGTCGGGGTTCAGTTCCCAGTTAAGGGCATGTACCTTGGTTGCAGGCTCAATCCCTAGCCCCAGTGAACGGGAGACAACCAATCAATGTCTCTCTCTACATCCCCTCCTTCCTTCCCTCCACTCTTTAAAAAAGAAAATCAACAGAAAAGTTATCCTCAGGTGAGAGTTAGGAGAAGGAGGAGGAGGAGGAGGAGGAGGAGGAGAAAGAAGGAGGAAGAAGAAGGAAGAAGAAATATTGGAAATACACTGGAGAAATCAGGTTGAGCTACCAGACATTGAAAAGGAAGAAACTGGAGCTATACTGGGCTCTAGGTAGAGCATACAAGGAATGAACCGGCTTAGCCATTTGCCGCTGTTGCATCATTCCTTCTGGGATAGAAACACTGTGAGGCCAAGCTTAGGCTCCATGTTCACCCGATGGCTAAGGCAATGGAACCTCCTCAAAGTAAAATCAAGGTGCTCTCCCCAGATGGAAAAGGAAATGGATGTTGGACAGACAAAAATAGCAGATGTCTGCTCAGGGACACATGTTGTCAGTTAAAGATGCATTCCCCTATAATGGGAAGAAGGAATTCCTGAGACTCATCACCCCACCTCCCATGCTAGTTTCCTTCTTACCAGCTGGACTATCTGCTTTTTCAGATAAGGCAACTTTTGCGATTTAATTCAGTGGTTAGGGTACCTCTGGAAAGAACGACATCTTTTCCCTTTAATTGATGGCTATTTTACCGCAAGATTTTTCAACAGTGCACTGGTAACATTTTTCCTTGGGTATTTCTTTGTTGTGGGGCTGTTCTATGCATTGTAGTACTGTTAGCAGAATTCTCAACCTCCACCCACCAGATGCCTGTAGCACCGCCTTCTCAACCCCTGAATTGACAATCAAAAAACCTCCCATTATTGTCAAATGTCCCCTGGGAACAAAATTGGCTCTTGTTGAAAATTATTGTTGCACCAAGATAAATGTCCTATCATACGTTGCCAGGCCTGAGGACTTCAAGGTCTTGCTGGATGTGTTCATGATGGCCATGAACTTGTTACATTTTGTACTTCGAGATAGTCCTCATTCCCAGGCATTGGCATGCCTCATTTAAGCTCAGGGAGTCTGTCTGATAGGGCACTAAGCAATCTGAGGACAAAAAGAAGTCTACTCCCATAGAAGCGATGTTGGCCCCACAATAGCATGCAGCCATGTTCTCGTGGATGGAGAAATCAGAACCCCCAGATCGTCCTTGAGCACAAGAGAAAAGAAATGACACAGTGCAATTCAAGGTCTTCAGAGAAACAAAGGCATTGACACATTTAGGGTGTTTAGAGTCAAAATTCCTTGTGAGAAGCATTTTGAAACCCTGCATCAGACTTGTTGCCCTTGTTTGAAGTGGTGGATGAAATATTTAAAAACTTCTCCTCAAAGCCAACACAAAGTTTTGCTTCCATCAAAATAATAAATTATTTTCATATTGAAAAGTATCTGGCACTTGGGCCTCCCCAAACATTTTGGGTTTAAAATGCAAAACCAAACCAAGCATTTGACAGCTGGGTACCACCTTTATTTACACCCAGCCATTGTCAAAGATTATTTCTAACAAGGTGTGAACTAGGAGATCCTGCCTCCCTCCTCCCTTGTATGGACCTTTTTGACAAATTTAATAAATACCAAGAGCCCTAACCTGTTTGGCTGGATAGAGCGTTGGCCTGTGGACTGAAGGGTCCCGGGTTCGATTCCAGTCAAGGGCTTATACCTTGATTGCGGGCACATCCCTGGTGTGGGGTGTGCAGGAGGCAGCTGATCGATGTTTCTCTCTCATTGATGTTTCTAACTCTCTATCGCTCTCCCTTCCTCTCTGTAAAAAAATTAATAAAATATATTTAAAAAATAATAAGAAGTCTTTCATAAATTCTTAAAATAAATAAATAAATAAATGCCAAGAAAGTTGGTGAGAGTGGCCTTACCTTATCTAGGACTGGGAGTTAAAGATCAGGGCCAGGCCAAACGTTATCTAACTAGCTTAGACATAGTTCCCTGGAACATAACGTTGCCCCTGTGGACTGCCATGGATCCCTTTTCATAGACTCACCTACAAAGATTTCATAAGACTCGTTGAAGGTTGAGCTCAATCTTCTAATTCCCTAAAAAGGATATTTTCAGTTAGATTTTTGTTTCACCCTTACCAAATCATTCTCGTACGAAATAGACAAGAGGAAGTTAGGGCGGGCAGCATCTAAACCTTCCTCGCCTGAAGCGTGGTTTTCTAGGTATCACCAGGCACTGGGGCAGTATCAGCACCGCTTTCTGGGAGGGCAGCATTCAGAGTTGCAAGGGCTTCGGGCACAGCTTCTAGCTTGATTGACAATCTTAAGCTTCCAAAGTAAATTTCTAAAACCCCAGTAATTTCATCGCAGACATGTGAAACTTCAGAATTCCAAAGGGAAAAGAAAGTGTTATTTTTAAAATAAACTTTTAAGCTTGAAAACAAAACCAGACAAGCAGTGCAGAAAGAAACTGTTCTAAATTGAATTTCAAAGTGTGTCTTTGTGTCTGGAGGCCCACCTCCCTTTGCTCCCAGCCGCAGTCCTAATTCTGGACTCTCTTGCACTGCGAGAATGATTACAAGGCCAGTCCCTGCCCACTTATCACTAGAGCCTTCTCTGATCCACCTTGTAAGCTGCTGCTGATGTCATCTCCTGAAAGCCTACTCCAGATAATGCCTCTCTTCCACTCAGAACCTCCATCCTCACCATGGCATTCAAAGGAAAGCCCAAACTGTTAGCTATGGCACTCAAGGCTCTCCAAGTTCCAGGTATTGTAGTGTTCTTATTTTGTTTGTTTGTTTGTTTGTTTGTTTGTTTTTACCTTAAGCCTTAGTTCAAGATAAACAAGATTCATCAACTTTCTCTAAACTAGAAATCTACTTTTCTACTTCTGCGCCTTTGCCAGGGCCAATGTCCTGGGTGTGTGAGGTCCTGTCATGCAAGCTCTCTGCCCAGAAGGACCTAGAGCTTGGTTTAATAATCTATTGTTTCCATATTTATTTTACATTCTTAAATATTTTACTTTTGAGATATGTTTATTAAGTGCACAGAGGCGAGGATATACACTCAACATGGGTTGATTTCCTAACATTTTCATATAGGGTTTGTGATGTTCCCAGAGCACAGAACTCTGATGGTGTCCCTGTGAGTGGGCAAGGGGAGTTCAGAGACCAAAGCCAAGGTAAGCGTGAGGCCTCGATGACTAAGGAAGCAGGCATCCCGATAGCCCATGTTTTTTGTTTGAACCAGGACTTGCTTCAAATACAGAAAGAAGATGATAGTGTTCTAAGAGACACAAATGATTAAGGAGTCCTACCATCTTCTTTCTTGTTCATGTTACTTCCCTGGATGACCCAACGCCTTACGCTGCAAATGATGACAGAAAAGAAAAAGGAAAGATAGAGCGACCCATCATTCTTTTTCATTCTGTTCTTTCCTACTTATCAATAAGCTGACGTGTAGAGTGCTGGTGGAGTGAGTGATTTTCAAGAAGTGAAATAAAAACAGCTGAACAAGTTTTGTGCAGTGTTTCCATTGTTCTGGTAAGAACAAAATACATATGTATGTGCAAACCGTGAAATAAAAATTCTATAGTTTTGATGCTCCTGCATACAAGTGAATGCTCTCACATTTGCATTTAAAACAGGCATAGCACAACAATAAAAATGAACCGTAAAATTCATACTAATAATTTAAAATCATAATTTCCTTAACACAGGACAACATTAAATAGCAAATAAAAAAACACCATGCCAAGTCAAGGGAGAAACTGCAGACAAAAGAAAAAATATTTATATTTCCGTACCCTCTTTGACACTTTGTCTCCCTCCTTTCTCAACAAGAGGCCCTGCATTTTCATTTCCCACTGGACCCTGCAAATTATGTGGCCACCTTGACCTTGGTGCAAACACTTTTTTTTCCCTCTAGAAAACCTCTCCCCTTCCCCCTTTCCTCTCTGTCACTCCTGAGTCTCTGCTTGTCAAAATCCAACTCTGATTCTTCTAACTCAACTCGAATATCTCATCTTTTGGCATTGTCCCTTTGCTTCCAGAAAGGACTGCTTCCATAGCATTGAGAAACTGTGAGTTACTTAGCAGAATAACTTGGTATATACCCCCTTACTCCTATTAGGTACCAACTAAGCTTTTCCTAGAGCTGGAATGCTCAGGCTGTTCCTTGCTTCCATATAGTTCTCTGTAAACCTTATCCTTAATCAGGCTTTTATAAGTGTCTGGGTGGAGAGGGCAGTGACATTGTCAACACTACTTTTGCTGCCCACAGCTCATGTGCACAGAGACAAGGTGGACCAAGGAGATTGTCTCGGTCTATTGTAACATCTCCCTCCTCCCCGAACTGGTTATGTCTCTCTACTCTCAGGTTACTTCAATAATATCTAATTTGGGTTTTGTTTTTCAGCACAAAGGAAAATCTTTGTCGGGTAACTCCAAGATTCAAAGGTTCTATTTACACCAAAACTCAAGGTGGTCTCTTGCTATGAACCCCAAGTTCATATGTTGAAACACTAACGTCCCACCTGCAATGTGGCTGTATTTAGAGTCAGGAAATAGTTAAGTAGGTGAAATCATAAGGGTGGAGCCCTGACCCAATAGGATTAGTGTCATTATAAGAGGAGATGTCTGAAAGCTCACTCGCTCTCTTTCTACCATGTGAAAACATAGCAAGGCAGCCATCTGTGAGCCAGGAAGAAAGTTCTCACCAGCAACCCAATCAGCTGGCACCTTGGTCTGGGATGTTTCAGCTTCCAGACTCTGAAAAGTAAATTTTTTTTGGTTAAGCCACCTAGTCCATGGACTTTTGTTATGGCAGCCCAAGCAAACTAATACCTCTGTGGCTCTTTCCACTGCTGATAGTAGAAGCTGACTGCCATGGAGAAAGCTTTGTCCCAGGTAAAATCAATTGTGTCAGAAAACCTCCTCAGAGGATGTATGGGAGGAGAGGAAATGTCACATTTTTGTCATTATATTCATAATTGCAGTTGTAAATTAGGCATAATCATTCCTGGAGCAGTGCTTCCCAAAGTGTAACTCACAGGCCATCTACACAAACATACTAAGTCAGAGCGTCTGAAGGTAAGGCTCCCAAATCTGCACTTTGAGCAAACACCCTAACCTGTGAAAAGCTCTGAGTCAGAACCGCATGAAGAAATTCAGGCGACGGAGACTCTGGGTGGAAGGGCTGAGGTCTCGACTTCATAGTTGATGAAGAAATTTAATACTAGGGGCAACTGACATGCAAACCAATGCAGGGTGCAGATCAGCAAATCACAGAGAACTCAGCACCAGAGAAAGAGAAGACTGCCGCCAGAATGAGGAGAAATATCCTCCCAGTCAGTCCTTAATAAAATGTCACCCATAACCTAACAAAAGGAAGCTAAGGTAACACCAGAATCTCACCATGGCCAGGGCTGTACATGTTGCTTTATGTGATGCTTCCGTGACTGAGGAGTCCATTGTACATAATGCAAGCCACAGTATGATTTTACACACTTTACCTTTTATTTTTAACCTATTAAGTTCTGACATAAAAGGCCTACTGGGAGTATTAGCTTTAATGTACCGTGCACTGGGTGGCCCTGGCTTCCCACTGTGATCTGAACCCTGGACCCTGAATGAACCGTCCCAATGCATCTTGCCTTGTGGATTTATTCCTTCCAGTGCATACTAAGGGATCTCCAGAATGTACCTCATACCTACTCCAGGCCAGGCATCATGCTAGGCACCGGGCACATAGGCAAATTAGATATAGTTCCTGATATGGGGAGGGGGAGGGGAAAGAATGGAAAGAGGGGTCATTGTCACACCCACAAAGAATGCCCAGTGTGAGATATACACTATAGTAACCCTTGAGCATGAACCACAATTCAATTAAAACACAAGGTCCTGGGGAAAGGTCCCTATCCTGGCAGCCTACCCCAGAGATCAATTAAAAACCTCCAGGAAAAGCACAACAAGAAAACCCCACAGCTGGCATGGGAGGACATATTTGCCAATGTTATCACCAATAAGGGTTTAACCTCCAACATTTATAGGGAACTCATACAACTTAACATAAGGAAAATAAACAATCCAATCAACAAATGGGCAAAGGACCTAAACAGACATTAAGAGGACATTTAGAAAGCCAACAGACATATGAAAACATGCTCAAAGTCACTAATCATCCGAGAGGTGCATATCAAAACAATAATGCAGTATCATCTCACACCTGTAAGAATGGCTATCATCAACAAATCAACAAACAACAAGTGCTGGAGAGGATGTGGAGAAAAAGAAATCCTCCTGCACTGCTGGTAGGAATGCAGACTGGTGCAGCCACTATGGAAGACAGTATGGAATTTCCTCAAAAAGTTAAAAATAGCACTCCCATTTGACCCAGTGATCCCACTTCTGGGCAGATATCCCAAGAAGCCAGAAACACCAATCAGAAAGGATATATGCACCCCTATGTTCATAGCAGCACAATTTACCATAGCTAAGATTTGGAAACAGCCTAAGAGCCCATCAGCAGATGAATGGATTAAATAACTGTGGTACATCTATACAATAGAAGACTATGCTGTGGTAAAAAAAGAAGAAATTCTTACCATTTGCAATGGCATGGATGGAACTGGAGAGCATTATGCTAAGTGAAATAAGCCAGTCAATGAAAGAAAAATACCACATGATCTCACTCATTTATGGATAATAAAGACCATTATAAACTGATAAATAAAAATAGATACAGAAGCAGAGCAGCATCAAACAGACTGTTAAACTACAGCAGGAAGGCCAGGGAGGGTTGGGAGGTGTCGGTAAGAGATCAACTGAACAACTTGTATGCGTGCATATAAGCATAAACAATGGTCACAAGACACTGGGGGTGGGGGAGGCCAGGGAAAGGTCAAGGGGGAAAAAAAGGAGACTATGTACTACTTTTTGTAATATTTTAAGCAGTAAAACAAAATTAAAAAAAAAAAAAACCTCCAGGAAAGCAGCTCCTAACAGCAGACCCACCACATCCAATTTCTCAAAATTGAATATATCTATAGACTTCAGTGGAGGGGGGAGGGTGGACAATAAATGTTCACTCTGTGAAACTACAAGATCTTCATCTACTTTAAATTGAATTATATTTATATACACCATGATTTGATTAAATTATTTGGTAAGTGTGGACTTTAATGAAACAGGAATGTTTGAAATCACTGTTTCCTCCCCTCCTCTAATAGATAGTTGCCTGAAGGGGATGTGGGAAAGGAGGTAAACCTAGTGGTTTTTAGTTTTGATTGAATTGGGTGGCCTGCATTGTGTTTAAGAGCTTTTATCTCTCTATCTATCTCTCTATCTATCCATCTATCTATCCATCTATCTATTGAAGCTTTGTAAAATAACAGACACTTCTGACTTTAATCTGAATCTGACTTCTCTCCCTTCCTTTGTCAAGTTTATTGGAAGGGAGAGTTCAGCATTCAAGGTATACTTGTCAATTCATTTTAAATGGGCAATAATCCTATCTAATAAAAGAGTAATATGCAAATTAGGTGTCACTCCATGACAAATATGGCCGTCCCCATGGTCACAAGATGGTGGCACCCATAGCCACATCCTGTCTAATAAAAGAGTAATATGCAAATTAGGCATCACTCCATGACAAAGATGGCTGCCCCATGGACACAAGATGGAGGCACCCATAGTCACAAGATGGTGGCACCCAGTCTGGTTCAGCCCCACCACTGAGCCCCACCAAGTGGTCAGGCCTGTTACCCAGGCAGGTGACAGGGGAGGTGGGGGGCCCAAGGGGTGGAACAGGTGGTCAGAGGAGGTTGGGGGTCCCCTGCCCAGGCCTTCACCAGAGGCCTCAGGCATGGGCAAGGGTGGAGCCAGTGATCAGAGGGGGTAGGGGCAGAGCTGGTGATAGGAGGGGTATGAGGGTGCCTTACCCAGGCATAAGACCTGGGCCAGAGACCTCAGGCCTGGGCAGGGGCAAGGCCAGAGATCGCAGGGGCCTGGGTTCAGCACAGCCAGCCATTGGAGGGGCAGGGGTGGAGCCTGCAATCACAGGGGTCTGGGCACCGGTAGAGCTGGCAAAGCAAGAGTCTGGGGGTCCCCTGCAGCCTTGGCCAGAGGCTGCCAGTTGGGCAAGGGCACAGCTGGCGATAGCAGGGGGCAGGATCAGAGCCGGTGATCACAGAGGCCTGGGCTCTGTGAAGCCGGTGATTGGAGAGGCTTGGGTGTCCCCTGCCCAGGTCTGCAGCCTCGGCCAGAGGTTATAGGCCTGGGAAGGGGTGGAGCTGAAATTGGAGGGGTACTGGTGGAGCCAGTGATTGGAGTGAACTACAGAGGAAACACCTTTTCTTACCAATCATTGGCTAAGCTCCCTGTATGCTACTGGTAATATTCTTAGTAACTTGGGTAATAAGAATCCATAAAGGTGATCTAGGGTTTTTCCACCACACTCCTGGAGAGAAAAAATGAAGGTCCACTGCTGGAGGGATAAGAAATGTCATATCCTGCCCTTAGCTGGTTTGGCTCAGTGTGTAATTCCTCAGCCTGTTGACCGCAGGGTGTGGGTTCAATTCTGACCCAGGGCATGTATCTAGGTTGTAGGCTCCTCCCTGGCCAGGGCCCAGGTCAGGGCATATGCAGGAGGCAACCAATCAAAGTGCTCCTCTCACTTTGATGTTGTTCTGTGTTTTTCCCTTCTCTTTCACATTCTCTATAAATGGAAACATATCCTCAGGTGAGGATAAGAAAGAAAGAAAGAAAGAAAGAAAGAAAGAAAGAAAGAAAGAAAGAAAGAAAGAAAGAAAGAAAGAAAGGAAGGAAGGAAGGAAGGAAGGAAGGAAGAAAGAAAGAAAGAAAGAAAGAAAGAAAGAAAGAAAGAAAGAAAGAAAGAAAGAAAGAAAGAAAGAAAGAAAGAAAGGTCATATCCTATGAAAGACACATCTTGAAAATGCCTAAAGAAAGTTGTCATTTTTTCATGGTGAAGGGACTGGAGTCCGTGCTAATGAAAACACCTTGGTGGCTGTGGTGACTGGTAGTGGCTGAAACAGTGGGGTGATGGGGCTGGTGGCTTCCCCTAATTAGCCTGGTCGCCTCCCACAAAGGGAGGCCAGACTGTGGCTTAGGCCCGCTCCCCAAGGGGATCAGGGAGTGGGCCTAAGCCATCAGTAGGACACCACATGAGGGCTTCCAATATGTGAGAGGGGGCAGGCTACGCTGAGGAATTTCATGCACCAGGCCCCTAGTCTATATCATAAAAGGCCTGTGGTCATGATGCCATAATGGCAGAATGACCAAACAACTGGTCACCAGGAGGTGCATGGAGCACCTCTCGCATGCCAGGACTGGTGGCTCACAGGGCAAGGCAGGGCTGGCAGAGCGCTGCAGGGGCAGGGCCCACAATGGAGGCAGGGCCCACGGCTCATGCAGGGCAGGTCTGGAGTTCTGCTGGTGTGGCGGATCTGGGTCTCACACAGTTTCGCATGCTGGGCCTCTAGGCATGTTATAATTCTGTAAATTTAGGTTTTATTTTTTAATTTTAGTAATCTTCTAATCTTAACATCACATAGGCAATATCTTTCATTTCTACATTGCTTTATACATTTCAGAGATTTGCAAATATCCCCAAATCCAGGGGAGGCCAATCAGCATAACAGTTAGAGCATGCATTATAAAAACATCATTGACCCAAACTTGGGTGTTGTCATTATCAGTGGCATGTCCTTATTTAGTCTCTTTGTGCCTCAGTTTTCTCACTGGCAAAAAAAAGTTACTGCTATGGCTGGTTACCCATATTCATAATGAAAGAAAAAAAAATTAGAATGTATTTTTTTTTCTCCTCCAAGTCCATGGATCCCAGGTCAAGAAGCCTTGTTTTGGATAAATAAGTCAGAAGGAATTAGAAGCCTTTCTTTGCCATTAGATCCTCTCCATCCTCACTGTGGACAATGCATCTCATGATTTTCCCCAATTTCCTTTGTGCTTAGAGGACAAAGCCCTTCTCAGCAACAACATCTTTCTGATACCAGCCTTAAGGAAGCCATGGCCATAGTCCTCTGTAGCCAGTGTCTCATCCATACTCCTGCTTTGTCTGATGTGGACAAATGGTGTCAGTCTGGCCAACAACAGATCTCCTTCAAGCCCTTGTTCTCTGCCGCTGGCGCTGTTATTTAACATGGCCCTCCGTACTGAGGAGAGAGTTATAAGGAACAGGATGCTTGTCTGCCTTGCTCCTATGTAGGAATCACAGCAGCCCTCTTGTCCTGGGGGACTTCTTGCCCAGGGGAAGTGTTGGATCTCCCACCCAGCAACCTAGGATGTTCAGTACTGACTCTCTGGGAATGGGCTCTCTCCATTTGATTTTCCAAACCCCATCCCACTTCAATGAGTTGTAGCTTTGGTATTTGCTTAAATATCTTCACCTATTTAAAGGCAGAACAAGTGTGGCTATGGAGCGTGACTGGAGTATCTGCTAAGACAAGCATGTTAAACTTGGAGCCCCCGGGCCGCATGCAGCCCACAATGAATATTTTTGCTGCCAGCCAATATAACAGAGTGCAAGAAACGTTATAATAAAAAATTTGTAACTTGATTTTTACAATATCCTGTTATACATAATTATTAACAACAAACTACAACATTCGCTAATGACTGATTACTATAATCGTGTTGCATTCATTTCCCTTATGTGCTTTACACACAGGCGCACCATTTCTCTCCACTAATATGAGCAGCAAATATTTTAGCAGCCAATTGCCACATCACCTTGAGAAGTTGCAAGCAGAGCCTGAAAATCGTACAGCAGCTCTGGCTGGGTGGCTCCATTAGTTGGAATGTCATTTGATTACTAGACAGGATATATACTTAGGTTTCATGTTTAATCCCCAGTTGAGGTATGTACAAGAGGCAACTGATATGTGTTTCTCTCAAACATCAACATCTCTCTTTCTCTCTCCTCTCTCTCTCTCTCTCTCTCTCACTCTCTCTTAATTCCCACCTCTTCTCTCTCTAAATATCAATAAAAACACACCCTCAGGTGAGGATTAAATATATATATATATATATATATATATATATATATATATATATATATCAATCAGACAGCAGGCAGCGGGTAGGTTTTGGTTGGAAAGGGAAGTCCTAAGGAAGACTGCAGCCTCTGGTCAGGACTCACTAGCTGCCCATAGTTGGGACTCTGAAAACCTGGGTGAAGGTTAGGAGAAGGTCAGCCATCACAAGGTAATGTCTTAGCACCAGCATGTCAAATTCAAGGCTAACGTGGGCCAGATAAACAAGGTTTAAGTTTATGTGTGAATAAACAAATGTGAGAATAAACAAATCATCTTATCTGTCAATGAACAATTTAGACAGCTGCCATCTTGGACTGTGTAACTTGGTAGCCGCCATGTTGGCCATATGGTTTGCAGCTTCCTTGGAGGACGCCATCTTGAAACAGAAAAGGCCAACCCCTTTCTTTGAATTAGCCAATCACGAGAGACTGTGTGCCTGTGTTCCAATCAAGAGCAAGGGACAGATCACATGCATCAGAGATTATAGAGCCAAGCAGACTGCCTGCTCAGTGTGCGTGCTTCCAGACCATGTGTGCACACCCTTCTACGTAGAAGTGAAGATGTTTGCCTTGCTGCCTGGCTCCCGAGTATGTTTTGTGTGCTACCAGGACCCCTGACTTGGGGGGCTCAACTTATTGCTAACACAGAGGGCTGAAATAAATGAGTAATTGTTAACATTTTAATAAAAATTAAAGTTTTTCTTGAACATTAACTTACCAGTAACTGAATAACTGCACAAATTAATAAGCGTAATGCAAATAAACTTATTTTTCTTGTTCTCCAAAGGTGAAATATTTCCTATTGCACACACCAAACAAGTCAGTCCAAGACTAAGGACACCAGTTTCCTGCTCACACTGTGTAGGTGGAGAAAATGTCCCCTTTTAGTTGCTTTACTTAAAGAAGTCACACCAGTGGTGGCACATAAAGGTAAACCAGTGAGATTGGGGAAAAGAGAAAAAAGGTAAGAATATGCCTGGCCTATATTAAAGATTCTCGTGTAATTTATGGTCCCAAATAGAACAATTTTGAAAATGAAAGGTGGCTCTATTGCCCAGCCAGTGTAGCTCAACGGTTGAGCATGGACCCATGAACCAGGAGGCTCAGAGTTCAATTCTGGGTCAGGGCACATGCCTGGGTTGCAGGCTCCATCCCTAGTGGGGGGCATGCAGGAGGCAAGTGACGGATGACATTTTTCTCTCATCTATGTTTCTATCTCTCTATCCCTCTCCCTTTCTCTCCCTGAAATCAAGAAAAACAGATTTTTAAGGTGGCTCTATTAATAATTTTTCCAGAACAACAGGCATAAAACATGGTGTTTGATGACCCTACCCTTAAAAGGTGAGGAATATGCAAATTTGTGTGTGTTTACATGAGTTTTTCTGGGGGAGATGATTTGTAATTTTCATCATATTCAAAGAAGTCTGTGACACATAAAGGTTAATAGCCAATAGCATATACACATTTAGAGGCAATTGGTATAGCGGAGTTGGAAGAGAGATTAAATATTCACTCCAGTGTTTAAGAGAGTGTAACCTCCAATAAGTTACTTGCCTCAGAAGGCTGCTGTTTTACTCATTACTTACTTTGCAAGTGCATGTATAAGAAGGTCCTTGCCACCAATGAATGTTTAAATGTAGAAGTAACTAGTGGATAAATATTATTTTCCCCTTTGTCTCTCCTAATATTTCCCTCTGATTTTTGTACATTGTTAAAAACAAATTATATCATAATTAAATCAAATTACAACAAGAAAATGTGCTCATAATTTCACCACCATAACATAAACTTGCCCTCCTTCCTAATTTATGACTATTTTTTAATATCATACCCAGTCTGCATATAATTTTTCCTTCTACCGTTTTTCCCCACTCAAGATAGTAATCATAACGTAGCATCAAAGGAGTCCATCTGGTTGAAGTACCATGATGTATCTGTTCTTTTACTAAATATTCCAGTTTAATATTTTAAGTAAAATTACAGGGATATCTTTATCTTTCCTTTCCCTTTTGAATAATTTCCTCAAAAGCATATCCCAATGAGAAATTCACAATTTCAAAGAATATGAACATTATTAGTGCTGTTGATGTGTGGAAGCAGATTGCTTTTATAGAGCTGTTGGGGTCATTTAATCGATGCCAGCTCTTTAAGAGTGTAATTCCTTTCACTCTAAGCTGTTCAACATTGGAGATTATCTTACATTTTTAATTTACACTTGGTCATGAATTGGTTCCTTGACTTGGTTTAACTTACATTTCTTTTACTAGCAGCAAAGTTGAATAGGAACAACTTTCGCCATGTGTGTTGCGAACTGCCTTTTATGTAACCTTTGTGTCCTATTCCCATTTATCTATTAGTTCTAATGCTTTTATTAGTATGAGGTTTCCACAGCATTAGTCATTGATCTTATTTCTTTTTAAATTATGTTTCCCTTTTTAATGCCTGACTATAAAACTAGCATGTGTTCGTGGTAAAAACAAACATTTGTTTTAAAAATAATTTAAAATGGGGGGATTAAGTATCTACCACTATTTAAGTTTTAGCACCTTTTCGTCTCTCTTTTAATTTTTAAAGTCGAATGATGTGTTGAGAAAGAGGTAGCCATGGAGACAAAGGAACACCAGGGCTTCTGTGCGGAAGGACATGGGCAAGGGCACAAGGGCAGAATGAGCAGGAGAGGAGCACTGCGGCAACTGGAGGGTGGAGGGGAAGTGTGGTGCAGTGGTGGGCACACACTCAGTGGGAGAGCAGGAACCTGCGATAGAGGGTCTTGTCATCAAGAAAAATATATACTTTATCTTAAGGGCAAAGGAACATATACGGGATTTCTTTTTAAAATATTTATTAAATGTACTGAAGGAATACTTGCTTTTTGTAGATAGTATTTAAAAACACACACACAAAAACAAAACAAAACAAAACAAAACCAAAAAAAAAAAGCAGCCCTTGCTAGTTTAGTTCAGTGGATAGAGTGTCAGCCTGCAGACTGAAGGGTCCAGGTTCAATTCCAGTCAAGGGCACATGCCCAGATTGTGGCTCAATCCCCAGTATGGGGTATACAGGAGACAGCCAATCAATGATTCTCTCTCATCATTGATGTTTCTATCTCTTTCTCCCTCTCCCTTCCTCTCTGAAATCAATAAAAATATATTTTAAAAAATAACAAACACATAGAGAAGTAAAAAGAAGGCAAAAAAAAATCATCTAGTATTTCTACCAACTAAAAAAAAACAAAACTCCTGTTAATACTTCATCGCACTGGAGGATGCTAATCAAGGTCACACTCGCTATGTCTGTCTTGCTTCCAGTAGCAATGTGGGAAATAGACTGAAGGGAACGTGGATATCAACAGTGTGGCAAACACTTCTTTTCTGAGCTAAAAGTTTGAGCAACTGCCTATTATCAACAGAATTCATGGTTCAGCCTCCCTGTCTCTAAGACAGCAGCCCCTTTAACTCCTACAAAACTGTTACGCCTCAATTTCTCCAATTAATCACAGCCATCAAGCCATGCCTCAGAAACAATCAGGCTCCTGGCCCTGTGTCCTCAAATACCATTCCCATCCCTCCCAAAGCAGCTGAACCAACATCTTTTGAGGTGACCAAATGGTGGACACATCACTGGCACACCCCGTGTCCACACTTGGATGTCAGCCATCTTCTCCTGCCAGATTGCTTCAGAGCATCCATGTAGGGGCCTTCCTTCACACGATGGCCTGAAGGGCTGCAAGGTGACAAGCCCACGCCCACCTCTGAGAACATCTGGAGGAATGGGGCACGGGACATTCTTGACCCTCCTCCATGATCCAGACCACCGAGGGGGTGGAGAGCACCCTGGCTGACTTGGAGCCAGTCCAGTTCCTGGGTGAGGAGAGATTCAGTCTTTCAGGGTGACTGCAGCATACATCCTACCTTCACGTAGGAAAAATAATCTTCATCCTTCATCCAGTCTTAAAGGATTTTAATGAAGGTTCAGTAAATCTAGCTCTTTGGAAAGATACAAAATGCTATGAATTTGGAGAAAATTGGCTTAGTTTTGCCCCAGCACTGACATAGCTGTAAAACTGTAATATATACCTTATATGACTAGTTCCAGATATACTAGAGAGACACCTGACCTGGGTATATAATAATAGATAGGTAGATAGATAGATAGATAGATAGATAGATAGATAGATAGATAGATTTGATAGATTTGTATATGTATTTATTTGTTATTTTTATATATAAAATCCTTAGTTGGGACAGCTAAAATCACTCTTTTAGCCTCAAGCATGCCTGTGTTTTACCTTGTTAAACTAATATAATCCATCCACCCACCTTACACACTCTGTTGTTGATTTCCTAACTCTCCAGGTGGTATTTCCTTGTGGGGGGAGGGAGGGAGAAGCAGGGAGTGGAAGAAGCCACTTGAATTAGGACTCGATAAACAACAACAGAGAGACTGAAGGGACTTTATCCAAACACATGACCCTTGGAGCTCCAAGGCAGGCCATTTGGTGGCTGGCATATGCAACATCCATTCCAAACCCCCTGAGTGATATTATTAGTGAGGGTCTGGGGAGGAGGCGGGTATGTCACCTGCATCAACCTCAAAACAATATATTTTATCAAAGTTTCTTACAGTTGCCTGATATTTCCAATTTTTTTACTCTGCCAGACAACCAATTTTTTCCAGATGGAGAAATGCTTTTAGACTAGATTTGTGATGCACATCATTTTCAATATACTCACAATTTAGATGAAAAATTGGTGTCGAGGTGGTGATGACGAGTTGGAGAGAACATGCTACATTTCCTGATGAATTGAATTCAACTAATAGTATGTGTAGAGGCCTGTGCTAGGTGATGGTGATACCAAAGTATGGTAAGTGATACATCCGGTGCAAATATTCTAGAGATAGTTGCTGCATTGTTGAGAAGGGTTTTTTGAGTATCCAGGAGCCTGCTGAACACTGCACTATCTGCTGCCCAGTCACTGGCAAAATTCTGCCCAGGCTCAGCATATCTCGGTGCTGGAGTTTCTCCTGTGTGCCAAGATATCTGCCTTTGGAATCCAGCTTGTGAGTCCTACCTACTTCTGGATTCTGGATTTAAGAAGTCTGTCTGGAAATTTTTGGTTTTTTAAAATTCTCAGCTTATTCTAAGAAATTCTTCAACAGATTAAGAAGAAATGCTGTGAAGAGACTCATCAGGGATGATACCGTTCACTCGGGGACAAAGGAGTCAGGATTTCAATCCAGATCTTCTCTAACTCCAAGTCCCATCTTCATAATCTTGGCAAACAGCAGCCAGTTGCAGGACGCCAACTCTGACCGAATGACAAAGAATTAAGAGACTCGAAATGAATTCAGTAACTGGCTTCATGCCCTGGTGGGTTTGTTCTTCACCTGGGTCTCTCCTTATCCTGAAGGAATGAATAGTCCTATGCTGGGGACAATTTGAGGAGCAAGGCTGGCCTCTGCTCATGCATGAGTCAAACCATTTGTTTTGTTAACCTCATGTGAACATTACAAATGTGAGATGGAGCAGAGGCCACATCCTTCTATAGATTAGCAATTTCTTGAGTCAGCATGGCCCCTTTACCTTGACCTTCAAAGGAAACACTTCAAAGGAAAAAGCCAAGGTCCTCTTCAGATGGTGGGAACTCTGAGGTGGCTCTTGCTTTGAACTCAGGGTTTGGGTGTCAATACCAACTGTCTTGATTTTGCTGCATGTGAGTATCTGTGTGGGTGAGTGGGAGGTGTGTCTTTCTCTCTAAATACATTATGTGTTATTGGTGTCCTTTCAACTTATTCTTTAAATGGAAAGACCTGTGGAACAACATTATATGAAAAAGTTTCCCACAGATGGGTTTAAGCAAATGAACTTGTGTTTATACGAAGGGTGACCACGTGCTCTCAGCGGACCATGCTTTTAACAAAAGCAGCCGGGGAAAGAGTCTAATTCCTAGTAATTAAACAGTCTGGGTTTGTGGGTAAAAACAGCTCCATTTTCGCATCTTTAAATCAGCAGATTCTAACACAGCCAAGAGCAGCCACCACGCAGCCACACCCGCTGCTCTTCCACAATTGCAGGAATTCTCAAAGTTTCACTCAATTCCTGTACTGGAAGATGTTTTAAAAAGTTAAAAGTACAATATAAACAGAGCTGTCTTTATCATATTAAATAAGCTTTGAGATAGGAGAGAGGGGATTAGGCCCAATTATGGCATATCCAGTTACTCTGAGGGCCTTACCCAGGGAAAGCAAGGCCTTGTGAAAAATAACAAACTTACATTTGGTCATGTCTCTGCTCTTATTTAATCTGAACTGGGGAATGAAGTGGTGGCTACAACCTTGGCTTCCACACAGTGCTATCAGCTGGTGAGAAGACATCTTTCCCCATCAGCTAATCTGTGTAGAAGAGTAGTTTGGCACAAAGAAGAGCGGGACGTACTTGTGTTTGTATGACTATTGCTTGAACTAAGTTGCTTTTTAAAAATTTGGTGAAGATAGCACCCCCACACACACACCCACACACACACACACACTCTCTCTCTACTTTTATCTTTTATAACATTCTTCTAGATAACTTGCAGAATCATTTAGGTAAATTCTAAGAAAATTCCTGTTGGCATTGCATTAAATTTGCAAATTATTTTGGCAAGAACTGCCAGCTTTGTGGCATGCATTCCTCCTATTCAGGAGCATGATGCATTACCTGCCTAGAATATTTGCACTAATTTATACTCCTGCCAGTAATGTAGGAGAGGCCATTTCCTCCACACTCCCACCCACCAATAACTCAAATGACATATGTGTGTGATATATATGAAGACATTACAAACTTACTGAGAGCTGTGATTATTTAGAATAAATACATTTGTTATTATTAAGCAATAATAACTGATTAATTATTGGATTACCCTATTCAGTAATCCCACTGAATTACTGGTAGATTGAGGGTGTGGAGGAAATGGCATTCTTCTACATCCCTGGTAGGAGTCCAAATTAGCACAAATATCCTAGGAAAGCAATCTGACAGGACACATCAAAAAGTCTGGACCTGTTTTCTAAGAATTTGACCCACCTTAGCCATGGCTGTGAAAGAGTGTTTAGGGACAAGGATTTTATTTGCATTAGCATTAATAATAGCCCCATAAAGTGGAAATCTCCTAAGTGTTCAACCTCACAGGTTGAATTATGGCACATCCTTTTGATGGAATACTTTGCAGCCATTACAATTTAGGGACAACAAAGTATTTAATTACAAAGGATATTATTCATAGCATGTGTCTAAAGAAAGAAAATAAGTTACAAAATAGTGTAATTGTATGATCCTAATGAGTAAGGGGAAATTATTTGGGCATAAAAAGTTGAAGAGTTGTCTCAGAATAACGGTTTATGGGAAGTTTTCATTTTCTTCTTTTAATTTTCTAGGTTTTCTTTCCTCAAAATTTTCAAACAAAGAACAAATATCCTTTTTGTAGAAAGGCAAGAACTTTAACATGCCCTATAAAGTGTGTCTTACATTGATTTACATTTTTATTGCTAGTCAAAAGAAGTAAGGAATCTGATTTTCTAGTAATTTGGCCCACCTTAGCCATCATCATTTGAAGCTGATTTTTTTTAACAGAAATTGGTTTGAAATATACTCTTTAGTATAAATATATGCCCTTCTGTTCCTATTTTTTGGTAATTTTTTATTAAGAGGCATCACCTTTTCATGAGTAGCTTTTCAGCCTAACAAGATCATCTTGTTTTCCTTATGAAACCAGTGTCCATGCTCTACTATATCAGTAGATGCTTAAACCATGTTCTACGCATGCATTGCTGGAGTAAAAGCCCCATGTGTTTCTGCTGTACGGTGTCTAGAAGCATGACGGTGGACAAGTTGCACTCTCTGGACCTTAGTTTCTTCATCTGTAAAATGGTACCTCACAGGGTGTTATAGAATTAACAAGTCAGTGTATGTAAAGCATGAATGTCAGTGGCTGGCACACAGAAAGAACTCTGTAAGGGTTAGCTCCCATTATTACTATTACTATTATTAATTTATTATGTATTTGTTATCTTCTTATAGCCTATTTTCTTGTATTTCATTTAAGACCCATATTTCTAAGAGAGCTTGGTCTGCAGTTTTTCTTTATTTCTTTTTTTAATGATATCCTGATAGGCTTTGGGTACCAAGGTTATGTTTGTTTTATGTAATGAACTGGGTAGCTGCCCATCTTTTGCAACGTTCTGGAACAATTTATATTACTTCCATTTACTTCAAAAAGGAAAATACAACCAGTCAATTATACAAAATGGTTAGTATGCCAAGCTGTAGAACATGATACCGCTGCTAATCATACCAGCATTCCCAGGTATATTACAATTTGGGCCAAATAAATGCAAGTAATTTAATTATATCATTTTCAATTTAATTCCATAGACATTTATGAGTATATTGTTCAATAAGAAAAAGAACTTACAGAGCAGCCTGTGAAATGTGACCCAGTTTTTCTTTATAATTCACATGTGCACACACACTCAAGAGTATGTGTGTTTCAGTGTGCATGCATACACACTCCAAAAGGTAAATGGTAATTTCTAAGGAGAACTAGTAATAAGGTAATTTTTTAATTGTTTTCTTTCTTTAAACTCACCTGGCTTTTTCTTTTACACTGAATATATATTATTCACATAATCAAAAAACCGAAAAGATATTTTACACTTCTATGCAATTTATGGCTATCTACTCAGTACGGATAATGTTCTTGACCTTCAGGGATAAAAAAAAAAGATCCATGTGACCCAATCTCTGCTCTCAGAAAGTATATAATCTACATCTAGATAAAGAGGAAACAGGCAAAGATGACATGGTTGTACACGCCAAGGGCTGGAGGTAGCATGACCAACCTTCTCAGTTATCCCAGGACTGAAGGTTTTCCTGGGTTGCAGGAGTTTCCAGTACTGAAACTCAGACAGTCCCAGGCCACCTTGGTGGTCACCCTTGCTGGAGGAGCCTACAGCAATGGGGTGCTTCCCATATTTTCCAGTCTCCCCTGTAGGTCGCATGGGGCCCTGTGATTGAGCTCTCAGGAGCAGGAATATGAGTGGAAGTGATAGGTTGGTTCCAGTGTGGGGCAGTTGAGAGTGGGTATACATCCTTCAGGCTTTGCCTTTCTCTTCCTTGCCACTGAAGCAGACAATTCTGAAATGGTAGAGGTGACAGATGGAAGCAGCTGGGTCCCTGAGTTGCTCTTGGAAAAGAGCACCCAGGAGAGCTACTTGATGCACATCAGACTGTGATTTCAAGATCTATTTGTTAAGGCAGCAGAGCATGATGCTATCCTGACTAAAACAGAGCACAAGTACCATTTATACAAAGTATAAAAACTTGGTAAGATTTCCACATGAAGAAACGAATGGTGAGCAGAGGAAGGTAGGTAGTAGGCAGGGAAGGGCAGGAAGTAATTCAAGTACAGGAAGTGGTCCTGTCCTGGAAGATAAGGCTGGGAAGATTGGTTGTACCATTTGAAGAAGGTCTTGAATTCTTCCTTAGAAGTTTGAGCTTTATTCCAGAGTCAGCAGACAGCAACTGGACATTCTAAATAATGATGTATGATAACTAGAATAGTGTGAATGGAAGGCTGAATGGGGAGACACTGGGATGGAGTCAGGGTGGGACCAAGATAATAATCATTAGTAGTTCAGCAGTGATCCAAGCAGGAAGCGATGAGGGCCTGAAATAGAGCAAGGATGCTAGGTGTGTGAGGGCATCAGGGAAGCAGGATTTACTAGACGTGGCCACTCCTCATCAGAAAATCTCACAAATGCAGAGATAAGTTGAACAGGATGGTGGGGTTTTCACTTTAGTGTCATAAAGGATGCTGATACTGTTCTCAGGGACAGGGAGCCAGGGGTGAGAAGCAAATTCAGGAGGGAAAATGGCAAAAGTGATTAGGATCCATTAAAGTAGGCGAAGTAAGGGAAGGGAGTGAAGAATTCTGAGAAAGAGAAGTCACGGAAGTGTGGGAGAAGCAGGAAGTGCAATATTCCAGAAATCAAAGGAGAGAATTACAAGAGAGGAAAAAATGGACAGGAGTGTTGTAGTTTGCGACATGGGGGACTGAGCCAAGGACTGAGAAGAGACCATTGGCTGGCACCTTCATGCAGGTATTTGGATGGTCATGTCACAGGGTCACTGATACGGAAGACAAACAAAGGAGTTAAGGTGTGGGTGGTGAAAATGGCAGGAACACAAGAGTTTATGTTTATGGTAGAAGCAGCTGACCAGTCTGCTCTTTTAATTCAACATATATTTTGAACTGCAGCTGATTGTCAGGCCCAGTACCTGAGGACTGTAGTGATGAGCAACATGTGCTCTTTTCCCTCAGGGAGCTTACAGTCTCCAGCAGGGGAAGAACAGAGAAATAAACAGGCAGTGTTAGTGCCAGGAGGTAAGTGCTAAGACAGCACATGAGTTGCTCTGAGATTACAGAGAAGAGGCCCCGTTTTGGGTCCCGGGAGGCAGGGAAGGCTTCCTGGAGGAAGTGCCCTGAAAGCTGGGTCTGCCAGGATGTGAGACAGGCAGCAGGGGAGTGGGCCAGGCAATGACATTGGGTGGAGGGGGGCAGGGAGAGATGGTCTTTCAGGCCATGGACAGAACAGGTTCAAAGGCCCAGAAGAAAGAGAGAGCCTGACACTTTCAGGGAACTACAAATGGTTTGTTTGGTCTGGCTGGAGCTTATAAGTAGGAAATGCAGAGGTGGGGATAGACAAGTCATAAGGGTCAGATCATTAAGGGTCACTTAAAGAAAGCAGGGATGAGATGGCTGTTTGAGAGGGCACCAGGCTCAGGGAGAAGCGGCTAAGGTGGAGCATGTGAGCTGAACAAGAAGAGGCAGTGGGAGGGGAAGGTTGAAGGAGATGAGTGTCTCTGTAAGGCTGGTGGGAAGAGAAGAGGTTGGGCTTAACCCCTGGCAACAGGGAGAAGGGAGGAGCAGGTGA